>JBBJLR010000145.1:18029451-18057622 GCA_037577145.1 Brachypetersius gabonensis
ATTTTATGTAAAAACCTTTTGTGGACACAATTTCTATGTGATTCACTCGTATTGGCTAGACATTTTAGGAATTCTGAAGATGGTCCAAAAATGCTCAAAATGCTTTTTTGCAATATTGGTCCAAAACACAAGGGGAGGTTTTTCTTTAATATGGACAGCAATGTACTGTTTGGGGTATGTTGTGATTATTTGTAGCAACATTAAAGATAACAAAAACTGCATTTTCTGGGAAATGTGCATGTGATTTTATCTCACAATAAATTTAATTTTTCCAAAAATATGTGCAATATTTTAAGAAAAAACCTTGTGTGGACACAATTTCTATGTGATTCACTCGTACTGGCTTGAATATTAAGGAATTCTGAAGATGGTCCAAAAATGCTCATGAAAGTAAGACTATAGCCTTACCCATTTTTGCAATTTTGGTCCAAAACACAAGGTGACAATTTTCTTTAATATGTACAGCAATGTTTTATTTGGGCTGTGTTTTGAAGTTTTGTAGCCATTTTCTAAATAAAAAATGTGTATTAACTGAGAAATATGCATGTGATTTTATCGCACATTAATGTTCATTTTGCCAAAAAATGTGCAATATTTTATGAAAAAACCTTGTGTTTACACAATTTCTATGTGATTCACTCATATTGGCTAGAAAATTTAGGAATTCTGAGGATGGTACGACAATGCTCGTGAAGGTAAAACTATAGCCTTACTTATTTTTGCAATTTTGGTCCAAAACACAAGGAGAGATTTTTCTTGAATTTGGACAGCAGTGTATTGTTTGGGCTGTGTTTCAATGTTTTGTAGCAATTTGCAGAATAAAAAAATGTGTATTAACTGAGAAATATGCATGTGATTTTATCGCACAATAATGTTCATTTTGCCAAAAAATGTGCAATATTTTATGTAAAAACCTTTTGTGGACACAATTTCTATGTGATTCACTCGTATTGGCTAGACATTTTAGGAATTCTGAGGATGGTCCAAAAATGCTCATGAAGGTAAAACTATAGCCTTACCTTTTTTGTAATATTGGTCCAAAACACAAGGTGAGATTTTTCTTTAATATGGACAGCAATGTACTGTTTGGAGTATGTTGTGATTATTTGTAGAATTATTAAAGATAAAAAAACTTCATTTTCTGAGAAATGTGCATGTGATTTTATCACAATAAATTTCATTATTCCAAAAATATGTGCAATATTTTAAGAAAAAACCTTGTGTGGACACTTTTTCTCTGTGATTCACTCGTATTGGCTAGACATTTTAGGAATTCTGAAGATGGTCCGAAAATGCTCATGAAGGTAAGACTACATATTTTTGCAATTTTGGTCCAAAACACAAGGGGAGGTTTTTCTTTAATATGGACAGCAATGTACTGTTTGGGGTATGTTGTGATTATTTGTAGCATTATTAAAGATAAAAAAAAATTTCTGAGAAATGTACATGTGATTTTATCACACAATAAATGTCATTTTTCCAAAAATATGTGCAATTTTTTAAGAAAAAACCTTGTGTGGACACAATTTCTATGTGATTTACAATAGTTGGCTAGAAAATTTAGGAATTCTGAAGATGGTCCGAAAATGCTCATGAAGGTAAGACTTACCTATTTTTGCAATTTTGGTCCAAAACACAAAGAGAGATTTTTTTTTAATTTGGACAGCAGTGTATTGTTTGGCTGTGTTTCAATGTTATTTAGCAATTTTCAGAATAAAAAATGTGTATTTCCTGAGAAACATGCATGTGATTTTATCACAAAATAAATTTCATTTTGCCAAAAAATGTGCAATATTTGAAGAGAAAAACTTTATGCGGTCACATTTTCTATGTGATTTACTTGTATTGGCTAGAAAATTAAAGGATTCTGAGGATGGTCCAAAAATGCTCATGAAGGTAAGACTATAGCCTTACCTTTTTTTGCAATTTTGGTCCAAAACACAAGGTGACAATTTTCGTTAATATGTACAGCAATGTATTATTTGGCCTTTCCTATTTTCGCAACCATTTTCTCTCAAACTTACCTTTCATCAATGGTGCAGCAACCTTTTATCACAGATTTTGCGTGAAGCATTTTTCTTATGTTAATTAAAATTCATCTTTGAATTATCTTGAATGATCACAGGGAAAGCAACTGAGCTTTTTGGCTCTGAGGTAAGGTGACATGGATGCCTAAGGACATTTGCTAATTGAATGTATTGTTGGGAAAAAATGGCAAGTTTTTCAAATAATGGTAACAGACAAACAAATACCAATACACCAAGCCTTCAGATTATCAGAACCAGTTAAATTGTCCCTCACTGGTTCAGATGGAGGTTGTGTTGGTCTGATATCACATCATCAGTAATCATCAGAAACCACAACACACTTTTCTAAACCAGTTTTTCATGCTGATTCAGTTTTTTCTCTGTCACATCAACTTTCTGAATTTTGAGTAACATTAAATTTGCAAAAGACTTGCATGCGGTTTTTATTAAACCACAGACACCAATCAAATAACTCTTTCAATATTTTCAGTGTGAAGTCAGACAGGCCACACTGTGGCATAGATATAATGATCAGTGTCATTCAGCTACCACTGTTTCTTCACAAACGCTCAGCATATGATTATTATATGATCATTATACCAACTATCGTAGTATAGAACTAGCTTCCTTACAAAAACTGTACATGCTGGAAAAACTAAACAGCATGAAAAACACTACAAAATCCACTTAAACGTATCTCTGATTATTTTGACCTGTTGACCTGTGTATTATATAATCCTTGTGATGTTTGAAAGTGTACATTAAATTTTATTGTACATGTTCTTAAGTAACCTTTGGGTACAAGTACTGTCACTGTGGTGTTACCTTCAAGGGGACATTTTCAGTTCCTTTTATAATAAAACAATTGCATCAAGTTGCTATTCTTTTTTTGCCCTGACTTCAGGCTTTCAATTTAAATAATTAAATCTAATTTATAGTACACAACTCAAATCTTATTACATTATTATTATTTTTATAGTACAGGTATTATTTTCCATCATTATTTTGTAATACAATTATTACATTTTAAAATACAATAATTACTGCTCAGGTAAGTTTAGCCTGGAGAGTACTAAGACATTCTAGTATAATAGCTATATACAGGTACGCTAAGAGCGGCTCTAATGACTGTTATTGTAAAATGAAACCACAAACTAAAAATAAAGCTCAGAAGAGAAAAAAAATGAATAAATCAGTGTGCAAAACAGTTGAAATTCAGTGTAGTGCTGTTAATTACTGGACAAAGGCATTTCACAAGTGATGTTTATTAAGAATTGCACGTTTACAAAGTACCTAAATACAGACTCTTGTGTAAACTCGTGTGGCAGGCAAAGTGTTCCAAAATTCTGCAACACAGTGAGATGAAGGCAGGATTTACTTCCATGACTACCATTTACCACCTGGAAAATGTGAGGCCACGTGGGAGCACATCTGTATACAGAGTACTGTAGGAAATGCAAAAATAGTGTTTGCTCTGATATCTGAGTGTTATTAATCATCAATTACTCTCAGTAGGTGCTACAGTAAATACATCAGTCAGTGTTACTGTAATACACTGAAATGAGTGCAGCCTCACTCTGTATGGTGCAGACATGCAGATAGGCAAAAAAGAAGAAATCAAAATAATAAAAAAAAAAACAGCAAATAACTGTTTACTGAAGAGTAATCAATATATAGCAATAGTAAATCTCTCTCTGTACAGAAAGAAACATCTGAAGGATATTGTTCTAGAAATATCGGCAACACAACTTAAGTATGATAATATATCACACAGGATCTTCACATTCAGGTTGCTAAGGATACGGGACGTTGAGTGTATGAAAATAACCTGAAGAAAAGGGCTCAGCTGGACTCGACTCACGTCACAGCACAGCACAAGGTAGGCGTTGCCTCCAGGATCAGCCAGGTCACTTGATCCAACGTTATTCCAAGACATCGGGGAAGAGAAAGCGGTTCCTGCACCAGAGCTGTGCTTCCAGACGTCACTGACCGACGTCAGTCCGAAGCCAGTTTCCTTAGATTGATTTTTTAAATTCATGACTCATCTCACATAAATTCACAGATGGGAACTGTAATAAATGATACTGACAAAAAGGTGCCAGTGCAATCATCCCCAATTCCTCAGCCTTATCTCGAGGTGTAGCATGTGAAGTATATTACAGGTAAATGAGTCTACATTACCTTGTGAATACATCAACAGATTTGCTTCCGGAGAAAAGCCAGCACAGTCTTTGCTATGAGAAACGTGTCAAACTTGACAAAAAAATAAATACTGTGCGCAACTTTGGCTAAGCAAATAAATTTCTCTGACAAAGTAATTAAACTACTCGGCAATAAACCAAAAAGGAGTGAAACTGCTTGTTGTATACGTAATACTGGGATAGTCTGGGAAAGGAATTGGAGGTAACAGCACTGAGTGTGTGGGCTGAACACTAATGCTGAAAGTGAGGTAATTCAGTTTAGTAACTCCTGCTCCTCTGTTTCTTCTTGCACAGAATCCTCTTCTGGCTCTTGTGCCTCTTCTTCTTCCTGAAGTGGAGACACAGTGTCATTTAGAAGAAATCAACCAGTAATCCCAAAAATATTCATAATATTCAAAATATCATAATAGTAAGTTGTCGCAATTGTGGCAATACTGCAAACAAGAATTTCAACAAAGGTCTCTGTGCTTAGTAAAAGAATAGCAAACATGTTAATGCAGAACACAGAAATAACAGAAAAAAAAGTCGATGGGAAGCTGCTTCAGGTTGGTAGAGCATAAAGAATAGCATGTATCCTGGACACCAGGGTTCGATTCCTCACCCAGACAAGGAACAATAAGAGTCCCTGAGCAAGACCCCTATGGCAATGTCTCAATCAAAAATTTGATTAAATGGCCTGTTTCCTACATTCTTGTTTGCTTTTGATACATAAAACAACAGTTATATGTGGACTCAATCATTTTCATCATTTTTTAACTACTCCACATTTTTTAGAATCACAGGCTGTTTTTGTAACTGAATTCAAGACTGATATCTGTAAATGGTTTGTAAAGATCCCAGATCATCACTTTTCTGGATTTAAAAAGGCTTGAAATGTGTGTTTATGGAAACTAAGCTGCAAAAACAGCCCATTTTCACAGTGATGTCACAAACCCATCACATATACATAGATCTCCATATTCAGTTTGCAGCAGTTTAGTCCACCCATTCATACTGAAGTTCTAAAGTTGGCTTCAGACACATGCTTCCTTCTGCATGAACGCAATACAGACCAGCCCATCAAGAATCATTTACACATAAGGCACAATAACAAGATAGCATGTTTAATGAACAGAGAAATGATCCTGTAAGAATACATTATAATTTATAAATTACATATTCAGTACACAAACCCACAGAAATGTCAATTAAATAGAGGGAAAGGTGTAGAATACGGAGCTTTTTGAAGCAGCTTGGTAAATTAGTCTTTAATGGTTAAAGCCTTTGTTGGATTACATAAATACATTTCATCAAAACATTTTCAGTAACACCTGGTGCTGTGATTAGTCATGCTGTGATTAATTAGAGGCGCATTTGCATATTGCAGTCTTCTGTAATATTAGTATTGCAAAACCAATATTGCAATCCCGATGAACAGTCGATATATTGTGCAGCCATACTGCAAATGGCATTAATCCAAAATCTGCTCTCTAAGGAGTTAACCCGTAGCCATCTACAAAATGCTAATGAGAAACAACAAAGCGTTAGCATCATGCCGGAGTCACTTAAAGCACCCGCAGATTTAGAAAAGGACACAAATAGAAAGTGACGGCCATCTCAGCAGTTAAATGAGTCTGACAGATGCAATTATCCCCCTTTCCTGAGGTTAACACACACATCTACACTCAGCCATGTGTGATTACCTATTCCTAACCACACACTGCCCTCACCCAACCCCAGGACTACAGCTGTATTTACACACACCTCAGCTGACACCTCAGCCTTTAGGAAACGCCAGTCTCTCATAATTCTCTGGATCACAGTCCATACTGCTCGCTGTCACAGAGTCGATTTGAAAAATGAGGACTACCTTAACAAATACACTTAATAAAGATCCGTTAAACACACTGCACTAACAAAAAGCTTAAAGCTCTCTGGAAACAGTCCAGAAAAAGAAAGAAACAAGAGAAACATTTCAGAACCAAGTGAATGGGGAGGATGAACATTGTGAATGGAGAGTCCTTCGAATGAAGCGAACGTGAGGCAACAGTTTAGCTCAGGGGTGAATGGTGAGAACTTTCTAGAACTTTGACAATTGAAGGAATCGCTTTAGTAGAAACTGAATAGAAAATAAGCATCAAGTGAACGTTATTGAACTTTTTGTGAATGGAGAAAACATTCTCGAACAGGAGGCAAGGAGGGAGAACATTCTAGAATGGTGAGAATCAAGGAGGGCGTTCTAGAACAAGGTTAAAGAAGATAAATAAATATTCACGTGAATATGAAAGACAATTCCATAATGGTATGAATGACGATGTCAAAGAACCAAATGAATAGGAGCTGAATATATGAATGGAAGGTGAACTTTTTAGAGCAGAGTAAATGTGAGAGAACATTTTACAGCAGACTGAATAGAGAGAACATTCTAGAACACTGTGGGAGGGAAGAACGTTTAAGGACATTGTGAATGGCAGCAGGACAGTGTCGACATTGTAGGTATGATGTTACTTATCTTGATAACAATAACATCATATTAAAATACCGAGAATGAGATTTGGGAAGAATGTTCTGGAACAGTGTGATTGGGAATGTTCAGTAGTGTGAAGGAGAGAAGATCATAGAAGGGCGTGAAGGTGGCACAAACTTCTAGAACTGGGGAGACTATTTTGGAACTGAGAAAATGGGAGAAAGCAATCACACACAGGTAGGACACACCAGGCCAGCGTCTGGGTTTGTCTGCTGGGGGGAAGCTGGGTGGTGTGTTCATGCTGTGAGGTCCTGACATGAGAGCCATTTAACAGAATTCTTTATCCAACCTTTAAGAACTGCAGTCTCTCAGGCTGGTAAATGTGGACTGCAGCAGCTCAGTCCATTTAATCTGCGCAGGCAGCTTTTGCTTCACCCAGCAGCGTCTCAGTCCGGAATCGTTGTGTCCAGAGGGAACTTTTGATATACAGTCTAGTCCTTATGAAAAATGTGCTACTTTTTCCTGAACTCTGGATACTTTGTTGCTGCTGGCCCTTGGGGGAATATAAATCTCAAAGAGGAGCGACACCTCATGAACTCCGGCGCTGGATCTGCCGGTGCCATCCACCAAATCTCCCTGACAAGCCTGCCAATTTTCCAATTACCTGTGGCACCATACGTTATCGCCAGGCCAGTCAGTGCTTAAATGAGAAACAAGATGGTAGGGTGGGGCCGCCGAATGCTAAGTGCCTTAGTTAGGCTAACTGCCCCACTTTTCCCTGTTTGACACTTTTTTCGGCTGTGATTTATAGTGTGTCCCTGGGGAAGGGATGACACCAGTGCTCCTGGACACGCGGGGCCTGATTTGTGGGTCCTACTGTGCGCCCCTCCTCCGCCCCCCTTTACCTCCAGGGGACAGCAGAGGACTCGTTTCGGCTCATGAGTTACAGCTGAGACTTGGTCGCTGTTGGCAGCGTTTACGCACCACGCCAGAACCTCATTCAATGCAGCAAAGCAGCTCAGAAGAGCCAGACAGTAGAGAGCAGTACGAAAGCAGTGTGTAGAGGGAGAGAGAAAACAATGTTTAAGCTTCATATGCTTCTCAGTTCTGCCTGTTTAAGCTATCAGACACAAGATGTGAGGGAGCACAGAACATGAGAGCATTATAATCCACACAATATTCATCCCAGTATAATAAACAGACTCTGGTAAAGGGCAGTGTACTCAATTTTGTGTGTCAAACATTCTGTCAGTACTGACTATATAATAAATCAGGACCAGATGCAGGCTTAGGCAATATAGCAAACAGTATCAGCTACTTTACAGATGACATTTTTATCATAATAATGTCAACAACAAAAAAAAAAAAACTAATCTCATTATTTGCATCTAATTTGTTTGCATGAAGATCTATGAAAATATTTATCAGCTGTCATTATCATATTTCCCTTTTTGGGGTCCGATCATTTGGATCCCCGTCTAAGGTTGTTCTGAATGAAATATGTAGTTGTTCAGCTTTCTCAAAGGAAAGATGATACTCATGATGTATTAATAATGTAATTTATCCCGATAACAATAACATCACCCTGAAACTCCGAAATCTGAGTTAATTTTGCGGAGTGTGATAAATCTGCCGAAAGGAAAAAGAATTAAAACACAGGAAAACCCTTTAATATCGTTCTCTCTGGGCCTTATGTCTGTACTAATGGCATTTTAATGTTTTTTAACATACCGACATGTTTTAGAAACCTCCATTTCCATAAAATACGGTAAAACATGGTAAAGTTGTCCTCTCAAAAAAAACCTCAAAAATCAATATAGCACAGTCAATAAATTTCAAGATAAATTTAAAAATCTATCAGTAAAGTAGTGCTGCAAACTTGATCAGACTTTGGATTGCACTTGAGATGTTGAGCATTTGAGCATGTCTCTTTTCTTGCTGACAGGGTGACATTTTCTTTGCTGTGCAGAGCCAGCATGAGGACAGTGGCCCTCTGCAGGCCCCATCCAACTGACAGGCAGCAGCTTTGTGGGATATCTCCATCCCTCTCCTCTGGGGAAGAGTGGGGGACTGCATCCTGCCACTCAGCCCCGACACACACTCCACACAGCAGCCAGCCCTGTGGCAACTGCTTACACATGTATGATAATGAAATGCCACGTTCTTTATTCTAATGGCATCTTGGCTTTTAAATGGGGGGTTGCAGAGAAAGACTAAGTGTAAATGGGGAAAAAATGAAAAAAAGAGAAGTGAAAGAGTGGAGGAAAAATCTTAAAATATGCATAAAAAGAGAGTGTAAGACAAAAGAGAGATATAAAGGGAGACTGATGAGGGAAAAAGCAGCAAAGAAAAGATAGTTTGGATGAGACAAAAAAAGAGAAAGAGAAACGATGAAAGAGAGAATGCGTGAGAAAAATTAAAAGAGAATAGGAAATGGGGGAAAAAGGATAGCATAAGAAAGAAAAAGAGAGAAAAAAGAGAGAAAACAGGATAGAAGGGGGAAGGAGGAGAAAGAAAGTCAAAAGAAAGAGGAATAAGAAGAAAGAGAAAGAGAGTGAAAGAAAGAATAAAGGAGAGAGAGAGAGAGAGAGAGTTGCTGAAAGAGAGAGAGAGAGAGAGAGAGAGAGAGAGAGAGAGAAAGAGAGAGAGAGAGAGAGAGTAGAGTTGCTGTAGTAAGAGTGAGAGTAAAGAGTGTAGACTGAACCCTAGGTGGCAACAGAGTCTTGTGCAGTGTTAATGTGTTGAAGGCAGAGACTCCTGCAGCCTCATGGAGCTGCAAACCCTCCTTCTTCTTCCTTCGCTTGCCTTCCACCAACACTCCCACACATGCAGGCACACACACACACACGCACACACACATGCACACACAGTCAACTTCATAAAGTGGGATTAAAATAAAGCTGGGTAAAAAGAATTAAAATTTACAACGCTGCTTTTGCTTTAATAAGCTTTAGCATTCTTTATCAAGCTGGCGCAGTCCTCAAAGAATTAACAGGCTAATTAGTATGACTTATTTCCTTATCGTGTTTTCTGCTTTCATTGTATTTACTTGTGTGTGTGTGTGTATAGTGCACAGAAAGTGGCTTTTATGTAGTGCGGGAGGAAAAGCTGCTTTATTGCCTCCTCTGGTTTGATAGGTGCTGCTGTGTGTCTAAGCCTGGCTGCGCTACACAAGACAGATTGATGTCCCACAACGATGATGAAAACACACAGCATGTAAGGGAGCAGGAATAACATCCAGAGAAATGAAGCAGAGTGACGCAAGGCAACGGACGCTTTCAGAAAGGGACTGCTGCACAAGAAGAGGCCGAGAGAGAGCGAGAGAGGGAGTGGGTGGGTAGAATGGCCCTCCCTCTCCCCCATCACTTGTGCGACACTAGCCATAGCAGGCTGCTGTTACAGCTGATGTAACAGAATTGCCAGTTCAGGTTCTCTATAGGAGTTGCACTCAAGTTGCATGCTGACTGACCTGTGACTTGATTTGGACTTTATCTTAAATGATTCACAATGACTTACAATGTAAGCCTAAGGGGAAAAAATACATTTAGATCTCCTAGCCTTAATGCAGTAAATGAACAAAAAAGAACCGTAATGCTAAACTTTTTGAACTCAATTTTCAATCTTATTTTTGTGACTCCCCTGGTCAGTTTGCTACATTCATACGCATTCATTATAGCTGCAATATCCTTCTTCACAAAAAACTCAGTTTGATGGACTAGAATTAAGCACTAGATACAGTTAAAGAAACACACACAAACATATATATGTATAAAAGCTAACACACTAACCAGCTATCAGACTGACGACCCATTTAAAGATTTAAAGTTGCTTTGCCTCTTTATGAAGAGTACCCTGTCTGCTCTGTTTTTGAGACTGAGATGATATGGCCCAGAATTCATTGAAAATGAAAACATTGTATCTGTTCTACCTTGCTCTCAAAGAATTCATTAATAAATATAAATATTATGGGCAATATGACAGGCCATGACACTTATATCACGCATCATGAAAAGTATCATGACATTTCATGTGTGCCATATTGCCCAGCCTTAGGCCCAGACAGTGCTGAAACACTTCTGTGCAGGAGTGGATGACCACTTGGTGTGTGGAGTGCATGCACTTGAGAAGGTCTATTTCATTTTTCAGGGCTATTAAAATAACCACAGGCCAAATCAAATATAGGAATAAACACAGTCTGTGTGTGTGTAAATGTTTAGCCTGCTAAGTGTGTGTGTGAAAGTGATTTAAAGCTGGTGTCAGAGCGGTGGATATGACACAAGTGCGTTTAGTCATAAACACTCGGTTCATTAGGCGGCTGAGGCTGTGTGTTACGCGCTACACTGAACCACCTCTGGCCCTGTCGTCCCTTTATCTCTCCCTCTCTCTCTCTTTCTCTCACTCGAGCTCTCTCACATAGGCCCAGCCAAAGCTAGTCACCAGAAAGCACAATTAAACTTCATGACTGTGCATATTTGCGCTTCCCATTTTCCGTTTATTACAAAGGGCATTCATTAATCTGCCTTTTTCTCTGAGAACGCATTTCCATTTTAGTGAGGCGTGACAGATACTGAGGTGAACTTACGAGAAGACGGCTAATTAAATCAGCGGTAAAATGCACAAGCCAGGCTTTCTTTTTCTTTTTTAGCCAGCATCTGATAAGACCTGATGCTTGGAGGGAAATATACGGTGAGGGAAAGTACTTTCTCTCCATTTCCAATTTCGGTTATTTAGAGCACAATATTAAATCACAAATAAATGTGAGTGCTCAAAGTCCGTAGGTAAATTAGCTGCCTCACTGCTGAATGCTCGCTCCTAGGCAGTGAACGGAGAGCAAACTAAAAGCCAAACAACAGGGACCATAAAAGCAGAGACATTAAACACCGCACTAATAAAGTGGCTACCACAAGATGGATTCGCAGGTGGGAACAGATGAGGCGCATCGGCACTGCTGTATAGTGAGTAATGGTAAGGGCGCGTAATGAACCTCCAAAGGCACAGTGCGAGTGCTGGTTAAGCCTAGCAGGGGGTAGGAGAAAGGCTGAAAGCGTTCAGCGTAAAGTGGTGTGTGGGACACTGGGAGAGAGTGGAGGTGTAAAGGCTTGAGGATGAACTCAATAACCCATGATGAACTCCAAATTAAACCTAAAATCTCGAAACCCAGATGGTACTGAGATTTAGGCTGAGGCAAGAAACCAAGACTAACCAACACTGATGCAAGAACCCCAGGGTAGTTCAGATTGTACATAGAACCCTAAAATAACCTCGACTGAGCCCAGAAATCCAGGCTCGTTCAGGTTGAACCCAGAAACCCAGGCTATCCCAGACTCACCCTACAAACCAACAGGAAACTTAGAAACCCAGACTAATCCATTTTGAATACAGAAGTGTAGATGGAACCTGTAAACCCAGGTTAACCCACACTGAACCCAGCAACACAGGTTTATAGGCTGGTCCCTCTGTGTTGAATAGGAAATATTCTGACCATCAATAGCGAGATACACAATAGCAATGTAATTCCCTCCCCAGCAGATACATATGTATGCAAATGTGTGTGCACTCAAAGATGTGCATAAATAGGCTTTCCTTGAATTTGTATGCTCAGGAAACAGGGTTAGGGTAGTACACTTTTTAGTCTACAGAATCTGTCCAAAACATCAGAAAAGCCCAGATAAATGATAAAAACAGCAAACGGACTAAAAAATATTAAAAGGCAGTGTTTTCCCTGTTTGGTTAAATATTAATGAATATTCAAAAATGAATACGCTTCAGCAGGTCATGGTTACAATAATCAAAAGGTTATATACATAGTTTTGTACAAGTAAATCTAGTAGTAGACTATCTTTGGAAATGTTGAACCCACAGAATATGTTTAAAAAGAAAATTAGGCTCTTTGTCAATGCTCTGTAACAGCTCAATTAGCTGGTGGTGCTGTCTGAGGGCTAGGGATTCCCACCATGTTCAATGTCACCTTTATGGAGTGTGATAAGGTAACTCCAGTCTCTTTATTAATAATGCATGCAGTAGGAGGACTTTGTTCTTCCCTACAGTCTCACTTTCTTTGGCAGAGCTGATATAACTAGAGGTCTCAACACAAGGACTTGCCTCTGTTTATGTAGCTGAACTCAAATACAGCCCTTTGCCTTCACACTGATCAGGCTTGGAGGTTTTG
The DNA here is from genome assembly GCA_037577145.1 of Brachypetersius gabonensis. Lineage (NCBI taxonomy): Eukaryota > Metazoa > Chordata > Actinopteri > Characiformes > Alestidae > Brachypetersius > Brachypetersius gabonensis. Next base: position 18,042,295 of record JBBJLR010000145.1, read on the forward strand.
TTCAGACAATGAACAGACTTTAAACACCTCTGAACTTTCCTAAATAATGAGAACAGAAAATGTGGACAGAAGCAAATTCACTTATGAAAAGCCTTAAATTACTAATTTTGTATCTTTCATGCTATGAACAGAATGTGCATGGTGCTAACTGGCTATAAAGTATTACCAGAAAAGAACTGGTGCTCACTTGAACAAAACAAAAAGCTACTATTTAAACACTATAGCACTCCATACAGAAACGTACTGAACAGACTGGGAAAAATCGTCCAGACCAAAGTCACCGTGGCAGTGTTTCTAAAAAAGATGCCCTCCACCTTTGCGCCCTCACTGTGTGTGTGTGCTTGTGTAAAAAGGCTCCCAGCAGGTCAGCCCAGTGCTGTGGAGAACTCTAGGCCGTTTAAACAAACACCTGAGCAGAGGGGTGACTGTATACTTCAAGACAAATTGTGAACTTTTCACCGACTAGCTTGCACCGTGCTGAAGCCTTTAACCTGGCTATGACTGATGTCCTTTTTGGTGGGGCTGTGTGTTAAGAGTCCCCCGATCCAGGCTTATTAAAATCCACTCAGGGCTGAGTAATGGCAGAGAGGCAGTAGTGGGGATGGCCACCACCATCACCCCATGCCTGTTTACTCCACAAATTGGCCCCTGAGAGGGGAGGAGGCGTCCGGCTAGCCTAGTTAAAGTGATGGAGGTGACTCTGCCACATTGATTTTCCCTCCGTCTTCATGCTCTCTCCTTCTGGCCCACTGGCGAACAGAGAACACCAGTTCTGCCCACACCCCCTCCAGCCCCCCACAGGACAGCCCCAAAGGTCCTTGTGGCTCTCTAAATCATGCACTAACCTTTAGTTAACACCGTGGTCACAAACACAACACTCGAACAACGCAGACCTACATCTATCAGCCTTCAGAGCTGGCCCTCAGAGCCTCTACACCAGGCCATGTTCACTTGACCTTCAAAGCTGTCTTTGGACAGACCTACAACTGTCCAGGTGATAGTCAGTAGAAAGTATAATGGAAGAGAAAATGTAATGAAAAGTGTGTGAGAGTTTGAGCTTTGTAGATCTAGCCTGGAAAAGTGCATTGTAGACATAGAACAGGGAGTAAATGTAAATGTCTTACTAGTAACTACAGGTACAAGGTGTCTGGATTTGTTTCTGCTGATTTTCTGCACAAACTGCAATTGTTACAATGTGTTGCATATTTTTTTTTCTTTATGTATGGTTTTGTGTAGGTAGATTTTTTTTTTCATATAACAATGAAAAGAACAAAATAAATAGGCTCAAGTAAGTGACATAGCTTGTGTTGACAACCTGCAGTTTATGAGGTAACATCACTTCCACAACAAAAACCTTGGACATATTTCATATTTCAAAACTTTTCCATAATCTGAAAACATCGGCTGTCATTTACACTGTGTCAACATTTTTTACGATGAATGTTCCAACAGAAACGCCATAATAACTTAATAAAGCAATGGTGCCTAAACTTACATTAAAAGTTAAGAACACTTAAAGAACACTTCCCCTTCTGTAAAACTGTCTTTTGGAGCTCCAAGGTTTTTGTTATCTCTGACAGCAGCTCTAAGTAGTCTGCATGAGCTGACTCTGCTCGTTTTGACTGAACAGTATACATATAAGCTCATACAACTCATTTTAAAAGATAAATCAAAAAGTGATTTTTATGTAGATTTTTAAGACAACAGTGAAGAGTTTTCCCCCCGAACCATATCAGGATGCAGGACGAACGCCATCGTCTGATGAGTAATGATCTCTATTTTCTCTTTCAATTTCCTCTCCATAGTAAAGCAGCCAGAGTGAGACACTTAATTAAATTAATTAGGCTAACTTAATTAGGCTGCTTTGCGGGTCAGTGTGTGACTGCTCTGATTGATGACGCCGCTTGTAAAGGTAATCGTCTTCAGAATTGGGCTTAACATCAAACAGCACATAAACTGCTGGCCCATAAATAATGACGCAGCACTTAACAGAGTGTTCGTCCGACCTGTAAAAGCGCCGCACAGTTAACAACCAAGTCAACAGGCCTAATAAATTTGACCTGTTAAAATGAAAGAGATCAAGGTCAAAGAAGTAGTTTCAGAAGACAAAACTCAGTTCAGCGGCGATGGGGACTGCTCCATTCTGAGTATGATAATTGTTGCAAAAGCTAGGCTTGCGACTCGAGTGTGTGGCGATGCTGAACTCTTCCCACACATTCGGCATCCTCTGGGCATTTCTGAGTGGTTCAAACACAGCACAGATGCGGCGGAACGCTTCATCACAAGGGCGAGCGGAGGCGACACACGGGTGTAAATAAGGCTCAAACAAGCCCCTCTCCGGCACCTAACGGAGCTTTCGAATTAAAGGCCATCCGTATATTACGGCAGAACTGTCATTTTATTACCCGAATCAATTCAGAGAGGCCCTGGGGTGACAGTGCCTGGACGTGGCCTTCGATGGCTGGGGGTTTATCTAGCGCGTGCAGGCAGGGGGAAACGCAGCCAGTGTAATGAACTCAACTCCAGCTAATAAAGCCTTTACTGCTGGGGCACGCATAGACAGCCGCGGCGCACTGACCTCATCATGGCCCGCGTACGCCTTCACAACCATAAACTAAACAAAATATATAATTTCTTTAAGTCTTCAATTTCTTTTTTTGTAGATAGGCAGGCATAATTAAGGTGTTTTATGATATAGTGGGTACATGCTGACAAGTAGTCCTCGAAGACACAAATTTAAACATTTTTTTCCTCTTTTTTTTGGTATTAATCAAGACCTCAGAGGCAGAAACCCATTTACGGTGACCTTTAAAAAGGCGTTACAAGAGAAACTCAAGTGAAAGACAGGCGACCAAGTGGCAAGTCAGTGAGACGGATCAGATCACACGCTGTACATCACAGGCTCTCTTGCTTCATCCGTTCAGGTGTACGTCTGTGTGTGTGTGTGTGTGTGTGTGTGTGTGTGTGTGTGTGTGTGTGTGTGTGTGTGGCAGTGGCCAGTCCATGAAGCATGCATGTGTTCTGGCTCCCGTTCTTTGATTGAGAGGCAGCGTGTGAGAAGAAGGCGCTGCAGCGCGTGAGCCTCTCTCTCATTTCTCTAAATGCTTCCCTGCTCTCATCTAGAAGTCAAGGCTGGAAGGGATAACAAATCGCCTCTTCAGTTCCACATTTCACCACTGCTGCTTCTTCATTCACCTGCCGCCTGCGAGAGAGCAACGCACCTCTTTAATGTCGACCTCCCCCTTCATCTCAGGGAGAAGGTGAATCATGCTAAAGATGGCAGCATTTTAAGATGGCATTTAAAAAAAATAAAAAAACGCACTCGGACCAACTGCGGGCAAAACGGTTAACAGCGTGGCATTTGCAATACATTACAGAACCTAAAGTACTCAAGCGCATCGCATGAAAGTGCTTCCTCTTTCTCAGAATAGAACTGATTGACAGATAATGCCAAAGACTTTTACCCATAATCTACTGTGTTCAGGGTCCATGGCATTCCGAAAAAGGAATACCATGCGGTAGGTTGTGGTGGTAGAACACGACAATTTTCACCATCCATAATGACTAGTAAACCTGAGCATCTCCCGTGTTTCTCTATGTATTGGTAGAATAATAGTAAATCTTTTTTTTTCATCTTGGTTTGCCTTATAATGCCCTGTTTGGGCCTCACCATTAAATAAATCAGGCCAAAAATTCCCAAAAGTATCGTAATCAGGCGCGACACTGATATGTTCTACCTTTCTCTAAAGTAGCCTTAAGAGACATTAAACTCCTCAGATGCCTGGTTCCTAGCAGTAATGCTATGAGTAATTCTGACTTGGTTTCTCTAGAATGGGGCACTTCACATCAAACCGGTTTGAATGACTTGGTTCATGTCTTAATTTAATTATGTCTTAATGAATAATTATACCCTTTAAACCGTTCTATGCCCTTCACTTGCTGTGGACATTCTAATACGTCTAATAATCTGGCCTTCATTAAACTAGACTGCTTTTACAGGCCATTCTTTCTGGTTTGTCTCAAGAAATGCTTCTGTAATCGGTAAAAGAAATCTTCCAAGTGTAATATACGATCTGAATTAAGAAAGCCAAGGGGGTGTGGGTGTGGGGAGGGGGGGCACTGAGGAAAGCTCCTCTAGTTACTTTTCTTCCCCTGATGTCTCTCGCTTTAGCACTGAAATGTGTGTTTAGCATCAGACAGTGTGCTGGGAAGGAGGGGCAGGAACAGAGAAGATTGAGGATGAATGTACTTCCACAGAGAAAGGCCAGATAAATGGACACCAGCCGGCAATACCTGCTGAAAACGCTCCTGAGTGCATATGTATGCACGAGAGAGACAGAGAGAGAGAGAGACAGAGAGAAAGAGAGAGAAAGCTGTGTGGTGGGGCTTTTGTGGGCTGCGTGTGAGTGTGTGATTAACAGGATTGTGCCAGGTGTTTTAAGGTCTCTGGGGAGTGACTGGTCCCTCTGCAGGTTGCCAGCGCGACACGTTTAAAAAGCAAAGGCTTGTTTAATCCCTGTGGCCCTGCATGCCTCCCACTGTCTAAAGTTCTTTCTCTGCTTCCACCTACTGCTTTGTTCAGAGCTGCTTAGCCCTTATACTGTAGCAGCAGGCCACCAATCGGAGGCTTTCTTCTCCACCTTTGACTTACAACAGCCCTATTTTCAAGCCACATGCAGCACACATTACAGGCGCTGACTGCCAACTCATGATTCTTTATCATGAATTTAAGACTGAGAGAGGGGGACTCTTTGTAATGAAAAGGAACATTTGACAATAAAGGTATTTTCTATAATTAAACCACTCGCTCATTTCACTCTTTTCTCAAATGTCTGGACATCAGAAAAACGGTAGACACGAACAAGATTTAAGGGAAGATGACGAAGAGCAGCAAGGATGTTCGGAAGCAGACTGATGTGGGTCCGTCTCAGCCCACTGACATCTTCACATGCCGAAATGTCTGTTTTCTACAAATGTCTGTATCATAGCTTAGCATTAACCTTTTCATTTTGATTCTGAGCAGCTATTCTGTATTACCGTTTCCACCATGCAGACAACCCACTATGCTTTTTACGTTCCACTTTCTCTTTGGCAACATCAATTAACCCCCATTTTCCACGCAGATAGAGTCTGGCAGGCTGGACTGCCCTTTTAAAGATAAATTGAAAAGCGGATACATTTATTAAACTTAATTAGGTTTGGAAGCAGGAGCACACCGCCTTTGATTACACTGCAATTCAATAAGAAGGGAAAAAAAAAACATTATTCAAATGTGCAGGGCAAAGCATTGGTGGTTGGACATACAAGGGAGACATTAAAATGATTAGGGAAGGAAAGGTCTGAATGAACAGAGTGCTTCAGTTCCAGATTGGAGGAAAGAGCTCTTTACCAGGCATCCCTCAGCCAGCTGTTCCGAGTCAGGCTCCGAGTGGCCATGGCATGCTAAAGCAGATATGGGGAATTAAAAGCAGCAGCTGATTTCCCCCGTCCACACCGCCATCTGAACGGTCTTAAAACATCAAACACCAGCCACTTTGCTTTGATCCGTAATTAAGAGCGGCAAGGAGGCGAAACGCTCAGTGCGAGCCAGGCTGAGTCTTGATGATGTGCGGGAGTTTATTGCTGCCGTATAGGACGCTGCGTGCTGCTAGAGCAACAGAGGCTTCCTTTATTAATGTTAAAACAGCGCACAAACAGCAGTAAATGCTGTAGAAGTTCTAAACAATTAAGCAGTTTCCTTCAGGAGCGATAGTTTTCGGATTTTGAAACTAACTAAAGTTATCTTACAATGAGTTTGTAGTTTATACTATACACCAGTTTAAAGCTGCAACCAACTGGATATTATGTGAGTCTATCGCTTTATGCAAACATTTCCAAGACAGGATATTGTATTGATTACCTTAATTGAAAAACTGGATTTTTCCACGCTCTGCTGATTTTGCAGCTTGCTCATTAAAACGTGGCAGCAGTGATGGTCTGATTAGGTGGCTTTTTTGGTATGCTGTTTTATTCTTTGAATGAGGAAAATGATAGACAGAGGTTTAAAATCAGCTAAATCTAAGTTCAGGTTATAAGGTAACTTGGGGGAAGATGCTCCCAAGGGTAAATCTGTCTTTGTCTTTATCTTATTTTCACAAATAATTAAGTCAAATCTAATCTCAACATCTTTACTGCATGGCTGGGGTCTCCAATTTGGGCGTAATTTTGAAATTTCATATTGATAGCATTATTCCTGGAATTAATTCCTCAGGTTAGTTTGTATGGTTGCTTCATGTATTTTGTTTGTATTTGAAAAATAATGGTATAGGCCTTTAAGATTGGTGGGGTATGGGACAGTGCAGCACGGTTGTAGGTTGTAAGGTGATTTGTTTTGAGAGGAAAAAAAAAACCATGGATTCTTTCTTTAGCGCAACATAACCCCAGCAACCCTTTACAGTATTGGTCTAAAAATACTATTTTAGTCACATAAAATATGATAATTATGCAGTTAATGTCACAATTTAAACAATAAATAGCAACTACTACTTAATTAAACAAAACAGCTAAGAGAGTGGGATAATTACGACAAATTGATAGAGATTTCAATTTCATTTGCATTGTACTTTGATTTATAACAGTTTATGATAAATTAAGATCTTAAAATAAAACTGACAGTTTTCAGTAAATTCAAACTATTCTTTAAAGGTCAGATTTTCTCCTAGTTTCCCCCAACCTGAAATAACCTATAACTGAAGAAACTTTTTTCAATTTCAACCACAAGAGTGTTTTAATTGTACTAACTTGTTGAAGAAAAAAAAAAACTTCAATTAAAATGATCAGGTAAAAGTAGAAGAAACTAAATGGTAGACAGACCCCCACCAACTGATGACTGAGGCTTTCAGCAGATAAGAGGGTAAATTTCAAGTTTATCGCTTTTAGAACAGTTACGGTGTTGAACAGAGCTACATTTTTATCAAGAAGATGAAGAAATCATAAGGTTTTCAGCCAAACACCTAATTATCTTAAGAAGGAATCGGGGAAAGAACATGATTTGAAACATTTAGTAGCTAATTTAATGAATCATTCCTTCATTAAATTGAAAAGTAGGTGCACGTTTTCAAATAGTGTGAAGAAAAAAAAAAGAAGAAGAAAGAAGTTCTGATATGACAGCACTGATATGCGGCTTGTGGTGTAACGGCATGTGATCACAGCTGTAGCCGGAGAACCTTAAAGGCCTCCCTAAGCGGCGCTCACCTTTGACGAGGAGGTGTCACACTCCTGACAGATCCAGCCGTAGCCTGTCTGCTTTGGAGACTTCTTCAGGGGAGGGTCCAAGCAGCCGAAGTGGTAACACAGTTGACACTCATCACACCTTTGAGAAGAGTAAGAGGGATATTACCAAAGGGGAATACAGCTCAATGCAGGGAGAAGCACCAATACACACACACACACACAAATACGTGCATTCTTGCACGCACACACACTACATGCATGCTGCCAAGAAACTGGCCTGGCCCTCATCAGGCAGATTTGATAGATGGTGACAGAGCCGTTTCCTGTCAGGTAACAGATGCTTAATAGATTCAAAACACATTGGCACACCACCTCTCACATGGCCTTGTACAGCCATCATAAAACATGCTGGCTTGATTGGCCCTGCTGAAATGGGTTTTGGTGCTTCTTGCCAATAAATCTTTATAGATTTTTTATTTCTAAGTTAAAAAGGAAGAATAGTCCCCACTTGTAGGTACCAGACTTGCCAGGTTTAGTCTGTAAAGGCTAGTTTTACTCTCAGACACAGAGGGGCTTGCCTCAATGGGGCAAAAAAGAGAGGCATTCTAATTTTTACCATGCCCAGTTAATTATGTCTCCTGTATTCACATCATTCTGTAAGATGGACAGGCAGGGGTAAAGTGTACTAGACTGTTTTTTGTTTGTTTGAGCAGGTCAGACCTCTCATGCTTTAAGGTCTTTTCTTGAGGTGTGTAAAGAAATTTCAAGCCAGTAAATGGCCAATCAGTGCAAACACTTATTACTTCAATGCACATATTACTACTTATTGCAGTTTTACACAATGGAATCTGCTTGGGTTTTGTCATTGTCTGTTTTAGCTGCCTTTTTAAAATTAAAATCAGAATTAGAAAACTCTATTGATCCGGAGTGAACCGCTTAATTCACCACTGGAGAAGACCCCGATGTCAGTATATACAGTATATACACCAGTCTATGCTATTAAAACCTCCTGCCTAATCTCATGCAGGTGTAATAAGACTATATTGAGACAATCAATGCTATTCACTTCATCTCACAGTACTTTTAATGTTGTGGCTAAATGAAATTTTCATCTATGGGGGCTTCAAATTTTACTCAGCCACCAAACTGTTTAATCCAGCCCACCGGTTTTCGACCATCAAAAGCAAAGCAAAGCAAAGCAAAAAGTATTACCTCAAAACATCCATGAACTGGACACTATCACAATCAACTATTTGGGTTCAGTCGAAGTCATGATTCACTCCGACTTAAATTAGATTGTAAAACATTAAACCATGGCTTTATATTGCAAAATTGTGAAACCTGAATGGAGTCAAATCTCCCTTTTGCCATTCCCAGGCTGTTATTGGTGAAGGCCTTGATGCCCTTCAGACCAGCTCTCCCCTCTCTTTCCTGTCCATAATTAACTAATTATGCTGTAATCAATAGTGAAGATTCAGATGTGGCAATGTTAATCAGATAAAGCAGATAAGACCTGAGGAGGTCAATAGGTCCCCTCCCCATTCGTCTCTGTGTAGAGCAGCACTGGGCTCTTAGCAGAGAACATGCTAGAGCACGGAAGAGAGGGAATAAGAGAGTGGAAAGGATTCCAGCTTTTGCTGGCAGCTAAAGGAGAAGACATGTCAGTTACAATGTTTCCAGAGGTGGAATCAAGCACGGAGGGGGGGAAAGCAGGGCTGTATGACGTCAAAGTCCTTTTTTTACATCTAATACTCCAAAAGGCTAATTAAAAGACAGGGATGAATACAATACAGAATTAATTAGGAAACAACAGAATATTTAACGCAAGGCAAACACAGGCTGCCTATCCAGAGTAAGATGATTTAAAGATACTGTATATTCCAACCTAATCCTTATCTGTTGCTAACGGCTAAGTAACATACCTGACTTTAGGAATCAAAAGAATATGTCCCACATATGGATGCGGGACATTTCAGAAATAAAACCACATTTATAAGAGAAGACAGTGGGCATCTGCTTCAGAACCTGTACACTGGCCTCCAATTTTGTTCTTTTCTAAACAAAGGGCAATGACTGTTTATGCCAACTGACTAAATGCTCCAGATACGGCATACAGAGTTTAAAAAATCCTACTTATAGACCTTTAGATCTATTTATTTCAGCAATGGGAGATATAGTCCAGCCAAAACAATCTTAGCATGAGGGTTCTTTTCAACCTGAAGTTTAGCAAAACCCGTAACTGTCCAGGCGTCACTCAAAATGTGGAAAACAGACACTGGGGAGTGATGCTGTCAGTCAGGAGCTTTCCATCTGTGAATGCAAGATCCCTTTTCTATCAATTCCACACCGCAAAATCATGATGGCTGGGATCGAAACTACATTAGCGGAAAAGCCAGCATCACAAAACACACAAGATTGTGATGACAAGACCCAAGCTGGTGATGGCACGACTCAAACAGCAATCAGAGCACATTGCTGCATTAGGCAGTTGGGACTCACAGCCTCATAAACGGAGTGAGAATATGCACACCCAGAAACAGTAATCACACACAAATCCATACAAATTTTTAAGACAGATTTTCAAGCATATTACAGGGTGGACTTTTGCTGCAGGTTGCTTATGCTTAGCATGTCTCAGCCCAGGGCTCTCAAGTCTCACGCATTGAGCAGGAGACTCACGCATTTCAGCAAGTTCACCCGCCACACGTGGCATTTCCCACGCTGAGCAATTATCAGCTTCGTGCACAGGTCTGAATTAGGTTTCAGCTGCAAGCACACATTTGCTCGCACCCTCCCGTCTGTGGTCTGAAATATGTTTCATCTGCAAGCATGCATTTGCTCGCAAATCCCCCCCCGTCTCATGCCAAGCAAACTGGAAAAGTTGATAGCCCTGTTTCAGCCTCTGAAACCCAATAACCAGGTCATGGAGTTTCAAACCAAACATCCCAATCAGCAATACCTCAGGGAGCAAATGAAGACGCCCTTCAGAGATGGAAAAAGGCAACTTTCACCTGTGGTCACCATGCCAACCATCTATTTCTTGAGGTAGGCCTGCTGATCAAGGTGGAGTAGGTGATAGCAAAAGGCTTTCCAGTATCTACTGCCAGGTTGGATCTTCCACAGGTATCTTCAAAACACATGTTTTCCAAAAAAAGAAGCCATAACAGAACCCATAGGTGATCAGACATTTCTCCACCAAACTCACTGGACATCATGTCATCCCACTAGATACTGCAGAAACCTAAAATGTTGATGTTTACCTGCCCAACAAAAGTCTTGCTTCGTGACAGACACGGAAATATGTTCCTAAAATATTCCGCACCATAGATTTACAATAAGACCAACCATTTACTAGCCCTGACAGATCTGTCCACAAAATGTCACATTCTCCATGATGATTGACATGCAGATGCAGGGACTAACACTACACTCAGTTTCATTCATGGTTAACAAAGCTGATGTAACATCCTACTGAAGCTCCACTTGCGTAAAATTTCAAGAATTTTAATCCCCTTTGCCATAAAACACCTCATCTCTCTTCATTTATTTCTCATCTTAATGGTGCATACGGCTTGTGTCCTAGTACGCGGAGCTTCTATCTAATCCACATATTTATTGTGACAGAGCAATGAGGAAATGGGTTGCCCTCAGCGACAAACTGTCAACTCGAAGCTGCCTCCATTACATGATCTCCCTCTGAAGAGGGGGAGCGGAGGGGTGGGGGGAGGAAAGTGAGAGAGCCTGCGCTTTGCTCACATCTTATCTTACTGCTATGGGCGATAAATGCCGCCTGTCCCTCGTAAGAGGAAGATTTAATGAGTGCTAATGTCCTTTATATGATTATTTTTTTGTAAAAATGACTGTAACTAAGTAAACTAATCTGCTAAGTACACTGTGACTACAAGTCATGAGGTTGCACACCTGTGATGTGTATACCTGCAGGGTATAACAGGTTTTATTACCATACAAGATTTTGTTGGTGTTTCAATGAAAAGAAGTTCATATGAAGCTTAATGCACTTTAAAAAAATAAAGAAAAATAAAGCCATGTTGTGTACAGAGGTGTGTGGCCCCCTGCAGCTAGAACTTGACAAGTTCCCCTTTGTCTAAAATCAAAGCCTTGAAACTCTTGTATTCCTGATTTAGTTTCCATGTGTGTTCTCGGTCACTGAATTCTTGTTACACCATTTTATAGAATCCTTCCTTCCACAACATTTACTGTGCCACTGGTGGCCATGCAACTCCTAAGCATAACAGACCCACTGAATGCTTAGCAGATGACAAGGCCTTCTTTTATTGAAATGATTCTCCTTTTTCTACAACAGCAGCCAAATGGTTAAATCTTCATATCAGTAGACCAAAGTATGATTACAGTTATGTTTCTAACTGATGACCCATCAGTGAAGCCATATCTTACTGACGTCCTTGCCAGTGGTGTGGGGGTTTCGTTTTGCATACTTGAGCAATCAATCAAGCGTTTTTTTTTTCTTTTCATGAATTCAATTCAACAGTCATTTTTAATTTCCGTTGTCGATGACATCAGAGAAAGAATACTTCAAATATCATTTGAAATCATTTACAGTCACCCTTTACTGGTTGTCGTGTTGAACGACTTTTGATAAATACTAACCACTGCACACTGGAAAAAGCCCAAAATAATTAACTTAACTTGCTGATTAATATATTTGTTATGCATAAATTATTTCACAATGCAAGAACAATTGAAGTAATACAGTGATATCATCGGAAAAAAAAAACACCAAACTGGAATTATCAATGATACATTTTTATAATTACACAACTGCCAGAGTAAGAGCTGTAACTGACGTCTGATGAATTATAATCATTGCAGTGAGACCAGTGTAAGAAATGAGAGAGAAATATTACTTTAATCAAACATAACTGATATTAAGACTAATTCCATGGGCAAGCTAACGCACGGGCGCAAACTTACAAGCACATCTGCACTCACATGGGGGCCTGAGCAGGCATATCTGCCCAGGAAAGGAAAATTTAAATCACCCTCCAGGCTTCCCTGTGAAAAGAAGACAAATGGCTAGGAGTGTGTGTGTGTGTGTGTGCTGTGCTAATGAGCACACGGCTATTGTTGCACACAGCCGCCGATTGATTTCATATGAATCATCCTCTCTAGCAAATAAAAGAAGAGCTGGAGACGCCAGCGAAGCCCGCTGGAGAAAGTTAAAACCCAGTGCCAGCCACAGGAGGCTTCCGTTTTATTAGTGCAGCGCGCAACGATTCGCCGTTTTACTTCTTTAATTATTTTGCCTTAATGAACCTTTTGTAATGTTTGTTGTGTATCATGGTTTAACATCTTTGAATTAAAACACTGCTCAGTGATGCAGTCCCAAGCAGGCAGAGGACAGATGATTATGCTTAATTGGAATTCAAAATGACAAGACCTGAGCGCTGAAATGGCTTAACCTTTCAGTTCGATTCCCCCCAACTGCCCGCTTCTTCAGCTTCAGGTGCGTATCACGAAAGTTCGTTTTAGTGTTTAGAAATAATATAGCACAACAATTTCTAGCCCCAGAGATAACTTCTGCGTCCAATTAAAACAACAAACACCCTCAAAAGAACAGGGGCTAAAGGACCCTTTCCCAAATATTCAGTCTAGCATGAGAGCTATGAGAAATATACTACTACCAAGAGTTACTAACAGTTCTAACAAACACCTGAAGTCAACAGTCTCCAAAATCTTATTCAAAAATCTGTCCATAAAACTTCTCACAATCCACTCAATCTGCCACCAGTTCTTCATTACAGCGGCACAGACTTGTTAGTGTAGTTTAGGAGCATGGCTTACTGTGAGCTATAACAATGAGCGATGCTTCACTGCTATAGACAGCATTTCAGACCACACCTGGGCTGGACAGAACTGATTTGATGTGAGAGCCCTCCATCTTTATTATGGCCATTGTCACAAAACCAGAGCTTGTCAGAAATAGACCCTGTTGTCTAAAAAGGCTGACTCATCATTTTTATGGTTCACAGAAAGTCATACTGCATCCTAAAATGCGATTTGAGCTTGTTGACAGAAGTTTTGTAAGACTTCCCTCAAAGAAACGACTAGCCTTGCAGCTACAGTTCTAATCTAGGGGGAAAAAAATTCGGACACCAAACACGATCTTGGCCGACTGAACGGACAACTGAGATTTTTCACAAAACTATTCTTTTAACAAAGCATGCTTAACACTATCTTACTAAACACCACATATAGTCAAACTATAAGGGGATAGATGACCCAGAATGGACTCAGGTAAAGTGTATTAACCTTGAGGCCTGTCCGGCCACTGGGCCACTGCATGAATCATGTGAACGGATTCTCCTTCTGGAGGACCAATGTGTCAGTCTAATCCCTCCATAGTATCTATCATACGCAGACGCCAGCCTCTATCTGTTCCGAAGACTGCCCTTAAAGACCCAGCCACGACAAGGTCCTTGATGCTATCAAAGCAATTTAGGCCTGTTTTAATCATTGGGAAAATTGAGCTGCTTCTTTCTCTCCTTCCCCTCTCCACTCCCAGACAGAATCCAATCACTCATAAGAGAGCCTATTGATTGAGCTAATCTTATTGGGATGTGAGGTGAGGGGAAAACACGATTGATTGCTTTTGTCCGCGACACATGTTGCTCTTGGCCGGCGAGGCATATCCCCTTTCATCTACTGTTTAATCTCTGAAAGAGTTCTTAGAGACCCCCCGTTGTGCTCCCCCAGCCCGCAGAGACTCCGGGAACGCGGCAGATCCCCCTGCGCCCACACAGCCAGCCATTCCACAAGTCATGATGGCTCAATTTAATTAAAGGACGTTTTAGCGAGATATTTTACAGTTCCAGATCTTGGCTGGATAAAAGTGAAGAGGATAGGTTCAAGTAAGTGGGCATTTGGGCTGTGAGAGAAGGGAAGAGTTATTGGATCATTCTTAATTCAATCACGTCGTCCTTTTTAAAAGGAACGTCCGGACAATCTCTAACATCAGACTGATTCCTGGAATATTTAAGCCTGCAGGGAAACAGAGAAGGGACAGAAAAGGGCAAAGCTGGTCCAGGCACTGTGATTAAAGAGAGCAACTCTCATTCTGAGGAACCGTATCATATTTTTCACTCATTTCATCCATTTATTTATCATTAAAATTGTGAAATGTTCATACAGACAGACAGATAGACATACCGGCCAGAAAACAGATCTAGAGGCATATAGACAGCCCAAATAAAACCAGCTCTATAAGAATGCAGGCAGTTTAATCAGATATATTGTGGTTTATAAGCTGAATCTCTCAGTAAACTAGGATATATATATGTGTGTGTGTGTGTGTGTGTGTATGTTTTTCAAAAATGTTTATTGGCATTTCTTTTTATAAGAGTTTTTGGTGCTGAAGTGATCACTACCTCTTTCACTGCTGTATAAATACAAAGTGACAAGGAGGACATTCTTCAACATAAGATCAGAGAACATATAACTCAAAGGAGATGAACTGTTGACCTTCATAAATCAAGGAATGGTCATATAAGCAGTTTTACACTGAAAAGCCCATTCTTCACTATTCAGTCATTTCAACAACTTTGTCACCTTGCTGATGGTGAGAATCACAACTAAAAATTTCTTGGCTTGGTCGTGTGGTTTCAGGGGGAAACAGACAATGAGAAGGCATGGCAGAAAAAGAGCCAGGGTCATGGGTAAAAACATCTTATCCCCAGTATGAAGAACGGTGGGGGATCTGCAATGAATTAAAAGAATTTGAGTAACTTGTTAAAATAAATGGACATAGTGTATTAACTAGTATATTATGAAAGTAATATATATTTAATCAATAAAAACAGATCTGTTTCTGCTAAGAGGGAAGACCAGGTCATGGCTGGACATCCCAGCAAGACAATCAAAACATACCTCTAAAGCACACAAAGATGACTTATTGAGAAACAATCAAGCTTTTCCAACAGCAATCCCAGACCTCTGACTGAAGCTCCACTGAAAATCTTTAGGGAGAGTCCACATGCAATCACAAAGCAGTCAAGGGCTCTGAATCTGGAGAAATTTCACCAGTGTTGGTCATCACCTATGTTGGTCATTTAGTTATATACTGTTATATACTGTTATA
>JBBJLR010000145.1:18079009-18099471 GCA_037577145.1 Brachypetersius gabonensis
GTGTGTGTGTGTGTGTGTGTGTGTGTGTGTGTGTGTGTGTGTGTGTGTGTGTGTGTGTGTGTGTGTGTGTGCAGGTGGATCGAAGGAGAATGAGGGGTGTAAAGATGGACAGAGGCACAGGGAGAGCAGGGCTAAAGGTGAAAGAAAGGAGGGAGGAGGGAAGTCATACCTGTCCAAGGATGCCCCCCATCATGCTCCACATGGCCTGGCCCTCCGTCCTCAGCAGCCCATTGACATTCTGCAGGTCCTCCAGAGACTCGCACAGCTGTGGCAGATAAAACAGAAACAGGCAGCAGATAAGATAAGACAAGGACAAGCTAGGCAGCTCTGTCCATTAACACACATATCCATATACACTTGTGCACACATGTATTTTATATATCTCACACACACAAGACAGATTTACTTAAGGGACCTAAAACAAGGAGAAATATAATATTCAATAATCTCAGTGGATACGCTAGCCATCATTTTAAAACGTTTTGTCAACACGTTGCATTTGTACAACTGCAGTAGTCTTTGACTACTTTGAATCACAAAACTCAATTAACCCATTTAACCCATTCACCAAGTGAAGTAGCTGGCAGCCAGGAACACAGCACCTGAGGAGCAGTGTGTGGGGACGGTACCTTTCTCAATGGTACCTCAGTGGTGCCACCAGCAGTCCTGGGACTCAAACGGACTTTCTGATTGCAGAGGCAACTCCCTAACCACTAGCCCACCAGCTGCTGTTTTGTTTTAGGCTCCTTTAGTTAAAGTAAGTTTTACAAATTGATTTTATACGACAATGGGCCTTAAATAATATAGAGTCACAGGAGGAGTGTGCCAATATTTTTGGGTAGTGCAGTTAATTAGCTTCTACAAAAAATACAATAGAGAAGTAAACTGCAGTGGTGTTCTCCATACGCAGTCTACATCCTCCCCACAAGTGCGTGCACACACACACACACTGTCACACATCAAGAGCACCCGGAGCTCTGGCATTTTAGTGTGCGAAGGCCACTCAGAGCTCCAGACAGTAGATAAGCGTCAGGCAGGCTTGTGATAGAGAGCATGATGAGAGGGAACAGTGAAGAGGTGAAGTTATTATGGAAGTGTGAATCTAAACTACAGAGTCCTGCGTCTTATCTCCGCTGTGTGTGAAGATGAGACTTTGTGCAGAAAAGCTAACGCTAACATTTAAAAATCAGCTCACAGTGACAAGAGACTCCACTCTCATGCACCCAGCTCATCTGGGTCAAATGTTCATAAAATTCTGCTGCCATGTGTGGGAATGGATATTATTCACTTAATTTCCATTTAAAAACCTACGGATGCCCTGAAAAACTATGGCTAAAAAAATCAGCACCAAAGTGTACTTCATTACTTTATTAATCTGAAACACTTCAGAAAAAGAAAATAAGAGCAAGTATTTTCACTAAATGGGTCAACAATAATTTTATTTATTTTTTGTAAAAAAGAAAATGAGAAATAGTGATGTGTGTTCCAATCACTTTGTTGAGCCACTTATCACAGATGCATACAAAGAGTCTGGGGGCAGTAGAGTAACACAAAACTTGTCCATGTGGAACTCTCTAATGGTTTCCATGAGGGACATGGAACAAGCAACTTGTACAAACTAAAATTATAGGAAACAGTATTAATATTACTGTAATATCAGTGGTTATTAGAAAGCTTAGATCCTATAAACTGGCATCAGCTACAATTTTCTGCTGGATCCTTGCTAAAAATTAATTTGTAGACAGAAATATGGCATTTGTACACTTGTATGTGATGGTTTTACACTGGAACCTGCCTCACACTACAACTGTAGGACACCGTCAACTGTAGACAACATGGAATAATGTCCGGCCATCACACACTAGTGAATGTGACGGTACTGTCAGGCTTCTATTTTAACGTTTTGATTAATTTTTCATGAACATAACATTCATTTTTCGATGATTTAGACACTTTTTATTCTGCTTTATGTGTGCAGTAACAGTCACTCTGGTTCCGAAAACGATTTGTCACCGTCTTCTTCGGAGGCCAGGGTCGTCTTAAAGCAATTCGAGCAGTGCAATTAGCAACACACACTCCATTAATAACGCTTAATATGTGTCGCACAGAAAGACTGAACGCAACATTAACTCCCCTCACTTCTACTCCTCTCCCTTATTCCCTTCATCACTGGGACTCATGGAGCGCTACTTCCTACACACTGCCCGAGATCAGAGGCTCAGGAAAAAGCCAGGGAAAAGAGAGTACGGAAAGAGGTGGGGGAGCTCTACTGTATAAAAGGCTTCCTCTGCTAATATGTCCTCTTTATGCTATTGTTCTTTCCAGTGGAAGGCTTCTTAAACCACATTTGAGTAAATAAATGGAGCATAATTGATGTCACTTAGAGACTTAGGCAGGGGAAGAACAAGAGCCAGCTTCTTTAGCTGAAAACGTATACTATAAGACAGGGAAACGTATGAAGAGAAGACAGAAGAGACAGAACAGAAGAGAACTTCATCCTGATCTATGAGATTAATCAACTTCCCGTTCTTGGCACAAAATAAAGAATAAAATGTGCGTGAGTGCGGTGGTGTGTTTTATTTAAGTTCTCTTAACCTTGTTGTACTCCACGTGCAGCTTCTCTTGCTCAGACTCCAGCTTGTCTTTCAAGTTCTTCTGCTCTGAGATGTTGTCCTGGATCTGGATCATCCTCATGTTCCGCTCTGAATACCAACGGACAGACACAGATCAATACAAAGATGGTTATCTACCTAAAGAAAAAAAGAACAGAGAGAGACAGGGAGAAAAAAAGAAGAGAGAAAGAAAGAAAGATAGCATACTGATAGAGGATAGGCCTCCTACTGGAGCCTAATGGAGTGTGCGCCCAAGGTTACCCCACACATCTGCTCTTAGCATCACTCATTTGGAGGGCGAGTGCCTCTCTGCAAGGCTACCTACCGAGTGGAATACATGTCTGGCACTGATTCTCTAATTCCGCCTGCTGTTTTGCAGTAAGAGATGAGTGTTAGAGGATACTAAGCAGCAGATGTTGCAAGTGAAAGCTTTTCTGCATTAAAATGAGCGAAGCAAATATGGTAGAAAATGTTGAATTTCATCTACAAATATCAGCATCTACACACTATAATGCTGACATGTTTCCTCAACCCATGTAGCTAATAAGCTCATTTTAGGGCATTTCAGAGTCTGCAACGCTTCAGAATGGCAGATGTTTCACAGCAGCAAACATGCAGGTCAGTAATTCTCGCCCGAGCCTCCCCTTAAGTGCATGGGTGTTTTACCAACTCAGAGTGTCAGCGACCTAGCACTTATATCGAACACAGATTGATCTGCAAACGGCTATCATAGTGTGGAAATGTCAGCTTAACATAGGCACGGCTCAGCCCACGTACCCAGGTAGTAGTTGACGAAGTCTGCGGTGAGGGCAGGCTGCTTGTGTTTGCGGCGGCCATCTATGCTGGCGTTGGTGTCGGACGTGTCCACGGGGAAGATGTCTGTGCTGATGCCCATGAGCTCTGCCTTGCGCATCAGCTTCCGGATGGCTGAGGCACTGGAGGTGAGTGGGCGGGGCAACTTCTCACGCGGCACCCACGCCTGCGGCCGCGTGTTCCGCGAAAGCTCCGCCTTTGCCCGGTACTGCTGCAAGCGTGTGGTGATCCTCGCCTGGAGTTACAGGAAGGAATTGCATCATTACACAAAAGCTTACAAAAAACCAACAGACTTTTTAAAAATTTTCACATATTTTTTATTTCACTACTTAAAAACCCAGCTATGTTAACATTTCATGAATGAACCAATAGAATAAAAAAAACATGAAATAAAAACAAATATTAATTTGCATTACACTTAACATTTTTACCCCCTTCATCTATCATTTCACAATGTCGGAAGATGGTTTTGTTAAATCAGCACCAATATATGGTAAGTAGGAACTGTAAATGTCACAAAGACCCTTAATTATTTTTACTGCTGAGCTTGTGGATACTCAGGGGTAGAAGAACTGGAAACACTCAGTGCTTTAAAAGTAGTAGAAGGACCCTGTAAAGCTTGATGGCTCAAAAGTGGTCACTCAAACCTGGGCTTCTGGAGTGAGTTGCTTCTCTCTCTCATGCAGCGACACTTTGCAGTAGGACTGCAGAGCCAGGTAGTTCTTCCTCTTCCACTTCCTGTCAAAGCGGTCAGCATGCTGCTTGCAGTAGGCAAAGAAAGGGTCGGCAATGTCCTAGAAAGAAACAAGGCCACTGTCAGATAGAGATGGACTACAGAAGTCTACTGAAGTGGCAATGGCACCAAGCTTGGTTTGCAGGAATAACTCCAGCAACACTGAATAAAGGTCACTTTATGCTTGCATAAAAAAAGGACTGTGCAGACACAATACATTTATTCTTGTGTCTCTGTTCTGCTTTGTTGTCTTATTGCAGGGCTGCTCCTTCTTAGCTGGCCTCCAGTTTACCTACTGTAAACAGACTTCAGAGAGCTATGATGTGAAAGGTCCCACTGCAGATACACGAAGACTGATGGTTCCCAGTGAACAGTGGTACAGTGTGTACTAGAGTTTAATGCTTCTTATAGCTACATCCTACATTCAATAGTGATGAAGATGCTGCATGATGTTGATGGTTTTATGACAGTTTTTTGGCCTAAAACAGTTCATGACAGAGGTATGCAGGGCATTTTAAAACCACAGTCACACCAGATATTTGCAGTTTGCGTCTCCTTGTGAAAGGGCTGGCCGGGAAGAAAGAAATTCTCCATGTTGGCGCTGTTCGCTAGATGATTAACGTACCCATAAACAGCAGTGAATATATTTGTACCAGATAATATACCTGTGAGTACAGTGCTGCACAATAATGTATAGCAAGGAAACGCAGGGATGTTACACCTCACAAAAACTAAAAATACAAATGTGAGTATAATTATGTAAGTATGACAAACATTCACCACAAATTAGTGGTACATACTGATCAAACAGCAAGATCACAAAAGAAAAGTTTATACTTTGCCGGCTGACTGCATACAATATAGTATATATATTTTTTAACTTGGTAAGTAGGACTGGTCCTTAATACTGTATGTGTTGTAGATGTCAAGGTATTTCACCACCACAGTAAATAAATGTAGCAGGACATTTCTCTACCATCTATCTATCATTTCACATCAGTACACTCTGAGTTCTTTTACCATTTCTTCCCCTTTAAAGCAGCAGGACAAAGCAGACTAGTTTGGTAAAACAGACAGACAGATACACTAGACCTTATTTTACCTGGTCAAGACACTGATGTCGGCACCCAGTTATAATGGGAGACGATGCAAGAACCAAACATTTTCATTAAATGAAATATTCAGCCATAACTTGTATAATCTAGGCAAAGTATAAATTAGTCTTCAGCGAGCTTAGACACCAATTACATCCCCAGGCTGATGTGAAGGGTGTAGGGAACGATGTAAAGCAGCTTTGTGGATTTAAAAGCCCAATCTCTACGCTTTGAAGCATTACGTATCGTCTCACAGTTGTAGATGTTGTTCCAACAGCACCATTTCTCCAGATTTCATTCTGTGTCCTCCAACTCTGTTAGGCGTGATAATTCTAATGTATGGTTTCATTATTGGTGCAGATAGGCGTATCTACTCAGAGGCAGGCACAACCATTTTGGTGGTTGTTGGTAATGACGTCCTGAGCTCCACACTGCAGCCTGTGTGCACACAGATAACTGTGACAAATACGCCACAACAGGTCTGTAAATTTCCTCACTTTTTAAAAGGCTCCTGCATTTTGCAGAGAGCGCAGGCTCCAGGGCTGGAGAAAACGATCGAAGGCGTTACTGGGCACGACTTCCAAGAACAGAAAGTGGCCACAGCATTTTTTTTCTCAGAAACGGAGTTCCAGCGAGGTAGAACAGAAGCTTTAGAACAGAATGAACCGTTAACGGCCGTTTCATATCTCAGCCTTTAGACAGCAGACATTTGCTCCACAGCAACCCTGAATTCCACACACGCACACAGACACCCACACTCTCTCTCGTATAGACCTAGACTCCCCTCCCCCTCTGTTGAGGTTGCTGGAAGCGCTGCCATTTTCCAACTCCCTGTGCCCACGGAATCGTTTAGGCTTAAGGTGTCTTGCTGGATGCTATCGGTGTGCGTACCTGTTGATACGAGGCCCTTTGCACAGCTGACTGGATTAAGTGGATTGTGGCGAACAGGCACTTTTCCCCAAGTGTTTATCAGCACAGAACGTCACCTTTATACCACAGGCCTCTTCGATACGGGCTACATATTTGAGCCATGAACTTGATGGGCTGTGACTATGGCCCAGCATGGCGAGACCTAGTCCTCATATTATATTTAGACCACCTGAACCCCGGTGGGTAGGATAGGCAAGAATTAAATATTGACTGATTAAAAGGAAAAATATTTGTCTGGGGGCAAACACTGTACACTAGCATAATGTTTCATGTTAATGTTAAATGGCATCAGACTAATCCATTTTATAACCTTTTGTACCTGCTCCTTTTAAATTATTACTTAATAGAAATTTACACTATTGCCCCCCTAATGCAATGAATGAAGCATGTTTAGAACTATGAAAATATCTACTTTTGCAGATACTCTGGACAGGAACACACTGCTAAAGACAGATAGCATGAATCTTTAATCTTGAACTTTGTCTGCAATTTTGTTCAATTTTATAGACAACCTTATGTCAAATAGTGTTAGATACCACATAAGCACATCTATTTGAGATTATTTAACAATTTAACATGGCCTGAATATACACATAATAACCTCACAGCACACATATGTCAGTGCAGATCCGCCACATCTAGAGAAAATAGAAAATCACAGAAATTCGATTCTGTGGTAAACAACACCTTTAAAAGGCCCCATGTTAAAAATGTAAGTTTAATAGCTCTATTGAATCTACAACAGACTTGTCTGCTCACACTGAAGATATAAGACGTGTTTCAGCAGGGACCGCTTTTTAAATGAGGCACAATAAATAAGACAATCAGAGATCATTTACATACATAGTTTTATACAGGAACATACAGGAACATAGTTTTAAAAGCTATAATAGGTCTATGGGCTGTATAGAACATGTTCATGAAGTTCTTTGCACAAAAGTACAAACAGATCTCACCAGCTTTATTCTCGACAGTTTCAGTCCCATTCAAAATGAGTCGTTTCAGGCTCTGGCACTTTTATGCAAATAAGCTGTTGCTGGCCACTCCCCACCCATCCCATGTTTAAGAAATGAATAAGTTAGTTCATACTTAACTGCAATAGAAACACAAAAGTCATTATTTCATTATAAGTACTTACACCGCCCTCTTCTGCTGACTTGTCACGGACAGTAGATACAGATCCTCCATGACGCTGAAGTTATGTCCTTATTCACAGCCCAGTCGAATTATTCATTCCACCTTAAATAGCAGTATTTCAGGTGGAACGAAACATGGCCATTGAATATGAATTGGAGCCACACAGTTCTTTAGCTTTCTTTGGCTAGGAGAAAGTGTAGGGATTTGTGTTGCTCCGTGCTCGTAAAACTAGCAGACAAAATGGCGGATCTTCAGCTAATCTAGTGGGTGGTGTATTAACAGATGAGGGGTGGTCCCGTGCAAATTGGGTCAATATTACATCACAATTTGAAAGGGATTGAAACTGTGAACAATAAAGCTGGTGAGATCACTTTATGATTTTGTGCTAAGAACTTCATGAAGAAGTACTGTATAGCCCATAGACCTATAATAACTCACTTATTATAAGTGAGTTTTGCATAATTTCATAAAAAAAATGAAATCTCTCTTTTTTGGTACACAAGCATAATATAAAAAATGGAGAATATTGGCTTGTTAAGGGTTACTAAAAACTTGCTGAATTTTTCTCTAAATAGTCAACAAAATGGAGTAACAGTGCATGAACTAGCTAGTCTAACCTTTCCTTCCACACCAGCTAAGACACTGGAGTTACCTCCAATTCCATATACTACTGCTGCATGTGGTGATGTAATTGATTATGATTACAGTACATCTTTAATTTGACAATATCATGCCCACTCTTGGTGATGGCTGTTGACAGGCGTAAATCTTAATGCCTCCTGCAGCCCCATGCTGGTGTGTGATTTATTCCAGCATGCCTGAGTGCCTGGGTGGCAGTGGCGGCGGTGGCAGCAGAGCACGAACACGCCTGCACAGGGAGAGCCTCTGAAATGATGAAGGACTCAGAGCAGCTTAGGGCTGCTTTGCGCTGCTTTATTACACTGTGTACCGACAGACACACAGACAGGCATACACAGATGGACAGCAAACTCTGCCTCCACATACGGGCTTTATGAGAAGATAGCTTCACGATGGATCAAAAGCAAAATGGTGGCAGATCAAAATGAGCAGACCGATGACTAGACAAGGAAAGTTCCACTTCAGAGCATAAATCTAGAACACCTGTGCACCCCAAACATGCCATGATCGTCTATGCTTATGCTCAAGCTGCCCCCCACATTATTTGTTATATGACCCAAGATTATGTCTCCTCACCTCTTCTGCAGCAGCCTCAGACAACAGCCCCTCCCGCTGGGCGCAGGTCACATGGAAAAAGGAGCGGCACATGCCCGCATCGCAGCTGATACATACACCCGTCCGGGCAAAACGGGTGTCCTCACACAGACTGCACTCCTGCAGGACACAACGCTTCATTAGGCACATTCTTATACATACCACGGCTTTGAAAAGGCAACAGAAGCAGGTTACACTTTGGGTACTCTGTTATTTCTCTAAAATATACTGCAGCTATAATTTAAACTTCCTTAAAAAACTGTTATTGTCCAGCACTAATGATGTACTCAGGTCCATTATGTTAATTAGCTTAGATGGTGTTTTAATTTGAAAACCCTAATCAAGGACCTGCAATATGACTGTGTGCCAGAGGTTGAATGTGAAAATGCCTAGAACATCATAAAAAAAAAAGCCCACATTCATTTTTATTGCATAACTCTCCATTACCGATAAGGTGGCCAAGCCAAGTCTAAAAGCCTATTTGACCTTGTCAGCACCTGACGAAGGAGAAGGTCACCATTTCAGAAACCTGAAAATATGTCAATTACAGGAGCTCAAAATTAAAATAATAATAGTCTTTTCAGGAGCGATTTCCTTTCAAATGTAAAGAACAAACCATTAAAGGAAGACTTTAAAAGACTCAAGTGCTTTTAAAAGTAATTTGCCTCACAGTATAAGGAACCTCTTCTGGCTTAGTGACCCTAAAACTAACTTTCAGGTAAAGTAAATGTCAGAATTGAAAGCACAAAGTCTTTAAAGGAATGCACGGAATGGTTTTGAGTCAGCCAGAAGCAGCACTGTAATGAAACCTTTATAGGTTGATGAATCAAACAGCTTGATTAAGTGCACTTCTATATACACCACTTTGTTCTGTTGGGGCCCTGATTCCCTCTGCAATAAAAACATACATGAATTCCAGGCAGAATACTAGGTAATGTGACATTATACCCCATGAATCTGGAATAAAAATGCCCACCACTGGTAAAGTCTAACTACAAGAAGGAAACACACTGTGTAAAATTCTGGAACGAAAGTGAAAAACAAAATTGAAATTACGTTATACTCCGATATATACTTCTCACATATTTACTTCTTTGATGCCACATGCTGCATTATTTACTGCATAAATAAAATCTAAAGTCTTAAGGCTATCCTGTGAGACGTCATTGGAATAATATTTTAGTAGTCATCTAAATTTATAATAGTCATCGTAAAATAGCAAACATTAAATAAAGACAAATGTTAATCACAAACAAACTCCGTCATCTTACCTTGGCGCCATACTTTGTGTAGTTCATCTCTGTAAGTGTTACTGGCCGTAGTTTGTCAATGTCCCCAAACGCCACCCCTGGAACGTAGAGTGCACACACAACATGCACCCACCTTCGAATAAAACACAAAGGCACAGGGTTAGTGAAGGGACACGGATTAAACTTTCATTCAACATCCATCTGTTTAGATCCTGAAGAAGTATGTGTGGAACCCCTCAAGTATAGGCTCTATTGTCAGAAGTATGTGAGTTTGATCCCCAGGACTACAAACAAAGCGATGGGGAAGATCTAGGTAAAAAGTGGGAACTGTAAATTACTAAACTGGTGAGAGACTGTCCCAACTGGTATATGCATATGTCTATGTGCAGATGGGCAGCTGAAGGCCTAGTGATTAGGGAGTTGCCCCTGTGATCTGAAGATTGTGGTTTAAAATCCAAGGACTGCTAGTGGCACCACTGAGGTACCCTTGAGTGGGTTAAAAGTGTAGACTGTATTCCAACAAACAACAGAATTGTGAACAATAGAATTCCTTCATCACAGGAAATTCACATGATGGCTCAAAGTGGCTCTAAGTTGACCATTTCTTGTGAAAAAATTTCGAATGCATACTCGGGAACCCGAAGTCCAATATAAAGATATCCATCTCTCACCAGCACGCGCTCCACATTTAATTTGCTGTGTTTTTCATGCTCTACTGAAGTAGCAAATTCGGGTGCAGGCAGGCTGAGGAGCACTATCAGCGATAACGTGGCTTGAGTCTCCACGCTCTACATAACTCTCTTCTCACCCCCCCTTCTCTCTCTCTCTCAGCCCCAACTATACCTCTTGCCATTACCTCTCACTCCCCTTCTCCCAACTCTCAACCTAGTGTTATTCATGCTAATGAACAACAAACATTCTTTTAGTTGCTGAGCACAACAAAATCCAGAAAGTTAAACAAAGATGTTAAAAGTGCACCTTCCAGCGTCCGTCTCTTTGAAGATCCCATCCTGATTGGGGCAGAGTTCACAGCTGGGCGTGACTCCGTTTTTGCAGGCATCGCAGAACCACGGCTCAGTGGAGTTCTCTGAGGCTGAGCTCATGATTGAGTCACTCTCACCATCGACTCCATAGCAGCCTGAGGGGAAAAGTAAAATCAAAAATATTTGTTTAATGGCATCATATACAGATAGCTAGTAGCCTTTTGCTCCAAGGTCCTTCCATGGTTCCTGGCAACATTAGTTAACTTACGGGATGAAATATTAAAAGTACACAATACAAACAATGCTTTTTTCAAGAGCTATAACTTTTTGTAATTGAATTTACTGCATAAAACAGTCATATCTACTATAATAATGATTGCCTGTGATGTCAGAAATGTTGCTCTTACGTTAAACAGCAAAAAATAACGTGAAGCTTGTGAACTGCCTGTTGATGAGACCAACCAAAAGCAACCAAAATGTCATCCAACTGGTAGCCTGAGATTCTACATTTGGTGTTCAAGTCTCAAGCTAGAAAACCTGGACATTCTGGTAATATGGGTCAAAATAGTAGATCAGGACCTTATTTTCTAGTAAATAATAGCAATTTAAGTCCGTCTCAATTTTCACAGTCAGAAAAAAGGTTTAAATGTTTTCTCCTCTGTTCAGTCCTACTTTACTGGTACATTTTCTCATCCAGCACCCACAATTAAAATGCTTTTGAAGTAAGTATAGGCAATGTTATCTACACATACAAACATCATCTCCTGCACCTTTAAGGGCTGTTCATTCAAAAGCAGTGCTCGCAAAAAAACAGTAATCGGAGTTTAAAAAGTGAAAATGAGTTTTGTGCTTTCTCGAGGCAAAAACACCAAAACTGATAGCAAATTTCTTACAAATATAATTACAAGAGTGTTGCATCACTTTGTCCCTGCAATGCTGGCGAAAGGAGACAAATGTCAGAACAATAAAAGCCAGCAGCACTGCCTACCTGCACATTTCCAGCCCTCTATCTAGTCTACACAATTCTGCTGTTTTTGTCTTCACCCACAGGGCTAACAAGGCCATTTGATCAACCAGTAATATCATGCAAGTGAAAGAGTGAAAGCACCAAGCCAATGAAAGCATTCTAAATGTTGTCTTCTTAATTTTCCAGGGCTGCAAAAACAATTATTGTGCTGATCGGGTTACCATGGCACCTATTAAACTCGGCAAACGTGCTCCATGTCACCAATGAGGACAGCAATCAGCTCCTTCCTACCATTTCCGAGATAACGTTCTCACTCCTAATTCAACAAAGCAGCCTCCAGGCAGCAGGGGTGTGGGGAAAGACCAGCAAATAAACTTTGAGTTTAGAACGCTTATCATAAGCTTGCTCGGTAGAGCACGCGGATTGAATGTGGACAGAGAAGGACAATTCCCGAGAGTGCTAGAAAACAGATAAATTGGTAAGAAGCTAAATGGAAGGATTGACATTCCACATAATGATGCAAAATGGAGACGAAAGGCGTCTATTGTGCTAAAACACACTATTTAATGGAAGCAATTCGGGATTATGTCAGTAAGTCTCATTTCTTTGCCATTCCCAGTAGTTCTGAGCTCTGTTCTTCATCTTTAAACAACCTCGAACATTTCTCCAATGGACATTAAAGGCACACACTCCTTCCCAGTATGCAGGAGGTAAACTAGAGGCTTTTGGGCTGGTTTTGACCCCGCAGTGAGCTTGGAGGGCAGGAGGAAGCATCCGCAGAGGGTTCATACGGCTCAGCTCGACGTTTACTTCCTTAGAGAAAGGTATTACCGAAGCGCTGCTGGCAATATTTAGGCGGTTAATACTGATTGGGCTTTGAACCATGGCGCTGGTGCTTCCGACGATCAGCATGCCGGTTTAACCGACTTACTGCTGAACCATCGAGCAAATCTGCGATGTTCCTTTTGAACTGAGATACAAAGCTGGAACTGCTAAGCCACAGGGCACTGGCTAATAGGAGCTAAGCTAGAAAAAAAGTGATGACTGCGGGATAGCTTCATAATCCCTGAAGTGAAGATTATCCGTGTCAGAAATGACGAGCTTGGCAGTTAGAGAGAGGCCGGGGGAGGGAGTTGACAAAATCAAGAGGAGTACTTTTAAGGGTATCAAGATTTAATGGGAAAAGGTTCAGAGTGGGTTGATGGAGCTCACACTTTGGGTCAGTGTGTGCTTGTGTGTGACAGCGTGCAATAATGGGAAAACGACGGGGACCAGTTTGGCGACACCACAGCATTTTTCCAATAACATTATCAAAAGGTGTGAAGCCAGAGAATTACATCTTTCATATTCACCATTTCAGGATCTGGTCAGTCAGTTAAATTCAGAGCACTTTCACTGCTGAAAATATACTATTAAATTATTAACTAACCTTTTTTATTTGACCATTTTCTGGGTACAGACGTCATCTTGTAATGAGATCTGGGTATAGCCAGTTTATTAACACTGCAACAAACTCAGTTTAAAAAAGTCTACATCAATTCTCATGAGCCTCATGAAAATGGAGCGCAAAGAAGAGGTCATGGTGTGCTTGTCAACAATGCCTGGCGCACAACTGGTCTTTCATTAGTGCCATGTAATTTCATATGGCCAAAAGCCACCCTTATACCTTCAATTAAGTATATAGATGTATCCTGTAGAGAACACATCACATCTGGTTAAAATAAATACAACCTCTTTCAGCTGGAAGTGAGCTCCATTCAACCAGGCTACACTTCAGAAGGAAGTCAGGGGCGAGGGCCTTGCATTAGCACAGCCAATTAGAACTGATGGACCTGCAGCTTTCCAAGATTGGAGGGAGGCGGAGGGAATAAATTAGATGAAGCAAGGAGAAAACACAATTGGTAGCTGCCTTTGTCTGAATCAGCGGCACTGAATCAAAGCTCAATAATAAGACAAAGAGGCGATCTTTCTTAACGCCAGCACTCTCCCTTTCGCAAAAACAATACCATCATTTCCATAACCAGCAATCCGTGGAAGAAATCGTTTCCTCATTATGAGGAAAGGAAAATAGATAGGCCTAACAAAAACAACACACACATGCGCAAAATCCAAGTCTCAATCACGACAGATAACATTTTAATTTTACACTTCAGTCCGATTCTTCAAAAGCCTTCATGCATAAAAAAGTGTACGCCACAGTTCCGCAATAAATGCTAGATAACTTTCTTTAAAAACAATTTATTTCAATTTTGACAAACGAATACATTTGGATTTTAATCCTCCACTGTAATGGGTTTTTACTTCTGGCAGTGGCCAGAGTAAAAGCGACTAACAGTGCTCAAGGGAATACAGTGGAAAATAAATGTATTTTTGTGCAATTTGTCACAATGCGTATTAGCAAGAGAGTTGTACTGTTATGTACTCTGTTGTACTCTGGAGCTACAAAGCTTTGTCTCACTGTATCTGTCTATATAGCTGAGATGGCAAAGTTTACTTTGACTTTGATTGTGAACACCTGGATACAGTCTGAACAAGAATATGAAAGAAGTCATAAACTGAAGCAGTGACGTCCTGAGAAACACTCATCTCTTTTAATGGTAAGAAGGGAGGAGCCAAGTGAATGTGCAGCATAAGCGTTGGGAGATCAGACAGAATGGAAAGGCAACTCGTGTTTAACCTTGAGCTACAAACTTAACTTGAATTAAGTGGGTAATTATCCAGCTGTGTAAAAGGATAATGTGGGGTGGAGAGTGCGGCAGGTGCAGTGGAATGGATACAGGCACATGCTAAACACATTCTTTAACACCGCTTAATGCTGCCCTACAACATTTCTAACAATGTGATGTCAGCTAATCTATTAAGATTAAAAATGTATATTTAAATCTCAAACCCATCTTATATCAATTGCTCCTATCAACGGTTAACAACACACATGCAATGACCACTGTTGATTAATTCAGTGTTGCACATGTAATACAATAGTACAGCTTATGTAACATGTTGACATGGTTAACGGAGCCAATTAATACAAAGTGGTACCTTTATACCTAATGAAAACTGCCATTATGTTGTATACTCCAAACTTCAATAAATTGTTTAGTATCTTGAAATATTTTGTTTTAAATTGTCTGATCAGCATCCTGTCTTACAAATTCAGTCAGAAGGTTGAGCAAGTTCCAACACATTTCCATCAAGGTCTGACTGAATACCCTACACTGCAGTGTCCATAATCCAAAAGTATTGGAGCTGCTCTCAAAATAAAAGGCTCATATCCTCTGTTTTGTCTTGTATTTTACTTTTTCTCCCCAAGGTCCACTTATGTGATTTTAAACAAAAATGGTGTTTCATTTTCACATGCAGATATTTTCCATCCCTCTTCATCCCTTCGAATTAAACAGGCTGATTTTTAAAGACTGATATATGCACACACCCTCTACTCTGATTAGTCACCCTGCATTGTGCCTCATTCTAAAAAGCAGTGCAGACAAAAAACACTCCTTAGAATTTCAACAGGAATGCACCACTCTAAACTACTGTAGGCTAAACATGTGAATACAAATAAAAAGATTTATCTTTCAAGCATATAGGCCCTTTAAAGATTTGTTTAACAAACTGGCATTTGCAAAGGGCTCTCCTCTCCTCTAAAGGTGGGGTGTTAAGAACATCAAGTTCAAAAACTTGTCACCGGATAAGGGATCACACTGCTGTTGTTTTTACGCTAAAACTATTAAGCATGAAGGATCTGGCTTAAGCTAATTCTGAGCAAAAGTTTTTAGTCTACCCATGAGAAAAAGGTTTCTGCAACAGAGGGCAAAAAAGACTGTTATCGTGGATTATTTTTGCTAAGAGATATGAAAGTTGGAATGAATTAATTGAAAAGTTCACCGCCTTTACTGTGGACAAAATTTTTATGAAATCCACATTCAGGCTAGTAAACAACCTAAATTACAGCACACGTTTTGGGGAAATAATTAACTTTACGGTCCAGAACTCATTAAGGTCTCACTGAAATCAATACCAGCAGCATGTTAATTGGTGTTCCAATGAGTCCAAGGACATTAATGGACAATGCACTGCCTTTTATTGGGGAACGATTTTAATAGTCTCAGTCCTGCTTTTCTCTTTTTTTTTTGGTAGAACTGCTAAAAGACAAACAAATAACTATTTGGATCGGTACAAAAGAGAGTCATAATGAGCTCGAAAAGTCCAGATTATACTTTGTAGCCTAGACCCCATAAATCACAGTTTGTGCCTAGATGCTAATCAAAAGCATTGTGTGTGTGTGTTCTTGGGCCCACAGGGCAGTAGTGCTCCACTGCCCTCTGCTCATTGATGGACCTTCTGTTCTGCTCTCTCTTAGGCCTTTCTCTCAGCCTGCTGGAGAGGCTGTCTATAAGCGATAGCCTCCAGAGGCTGCAAAGCTTTGCAATCAAGCAGTGAGACACTTGCGTGCACCTTAAGATGCAGACAATCAATGCTTGTCTATTATCCCTTCTGCCACTCTTTATTTTTCCATATTCTCTCTCTCTCTCTGTCTTTATCGCCCCCAAAAACGGTTCCAAACTACTCCTGCACTTCCCCCAAAGTTGCCTGAAAGATATTCAAATTGATGGTTCTTAGTAACCTAAAATAACCTGACATTATATAAACAAATCATTTGGTCCTTTGACCAGCCCACCATGGGCATTTCAACTATTTTAATATGTGTGTCTTTAAACAAGCACTATTGGTAGACACCAAATGACAAAATATTATAGAAATACATTTAAATTAAAACATGGAGGACTTGTTTACCATGTTTAATCTCCATAAGCAGTTATCTGGCTTTGTGTTTTAGGCCTATATGATTTTACATACTACCAATGTGGTCTACTTCTGTACATCTTCACTTATCGGTCATTTGCTTACATTTCATTTAACATGGGATACAGCGTTATACAATATGTGAATCAGTCTCCAACACAAAAAAAGATACAGCTGTGGAAAAAAAGAAACCACAGCAATTTATTTTTAAATCAGCATCTCTACGAGTATTACAACAATTCCATATGAGTGTCTGTTAAATTCCTACACAAATACCTCATTCTGCTTTATGAAGTACTGATCAGTGATCACTTGAATCACAGCTTATTTAATGAGGAAAAGAATATAAAAAAAAACACTGCTGTAATCAACACTCTCCTCTCACAATGAGAACAGTTGGATGGTAAAACACTAGTAGAACTAAATCAAAGATCATTATTGCCATTTTGTTTGAGTGAAAAATAGATTTGTTTTCTTTGAATTATTCAGGTTCTGTAAACACTGCATAAATTCTCTTATTTTGATGTTTTGTCATTTCCTTTAAAATGATGCTTTAAAGAACAATATTATTGTTTGGAAATTAGGAGAAATATTGTCAGTGGTTAAGGTTAGGGTTAAAAAATGATGGAAATACAATACTTGCACCTACAAAAGATAAAACCTGAGAAGCTGAACATTTTTGCAGTGCTCTCTTCTTTTATTCCCAGAGATGTATTTATTATTTTCCAACACAGAACATTCCTTAAAAAAACGCAGATTTAGTAGATCAGAACTAAACATAATCTGGACATTTGTACATAAAAGTAAAGCACCTTAACACCACAGCGTTGGTTAAGTGACCTTTTTGTTAATTTTTCTATATAATGTATCCATTAACGACTCCAGCATGAATCTGCTTTTGACAACCAAATAAACGACGCCAGCAGCTATACTTCCAGTGGAGCATATACAGAGTGAAACTTACTACATCCATGCTCATCATTTTCTACAGGGGAACAACAGAGAGTAATCTGACCATCTGTCAGAATGTCTGATATAGGAACTTGAAGGCCTCAGACAGCAGAAGCCTACAGCAAATTCTGAAGACAGCTGACAAGATCATCAGAGTCTAAATTCACTACTGACATCTTCCACAAGCGCTGCGCCTGCAGAACCACCAGCACTGTAGACGACTTGGCAAACGGTATCCGGGGCATCTGTTCCAACACCTCTAGACTCTGCAATAGTTTCTTACTAAACTAAAATATTTTATTGTCCCCCAACATTCACCTCTAGACCCCTGGCAAATGGTTCCTACCAACCCCCAACACAGACTGATTCCTATTACCATAAACGCAAGTCTGCAATTCAAATCCTACAAAATTTAAAACTGCTACAAAAAACATCAGTTTTCTGGAGAGTTTTCACGTGTGGTTTCACACCATCATGTTTCTGCACTTTATTTTGTCCTTTGTAATGCTGTGCTACTGTGGTGTGTTGCACCATCTGCCTGAGGAAAGACATTTTGTTCCAATGTGCACACGTTGTTTTAAGGAATGACAAACATTACCTGACATTTCCTGAACAACCTTGATCATTTTGACAGAGGAATGTTTGCCTTTTGTGGCGGCTGAGCTGGAGCTGAGCGCTACTACACTGGAAAATACTGGCATCCCACACAAAATAAATTGTCTTTAATTGCTTTTAATGAATTACTGGTTACAGAGCAAATAAGCAGGTAATTTAAAAACACGTCAAAAAACATGAATTTCAGGAGTCTGGATATTTGCGATCGAGCTGGCAGCCAGTTTAAGTAATGCACCAATGACTCCACATAAAGTAGCTCTAGCTATATAACTGCAGCCTCACTGACACCAGCTGCAGAGCACAAATGCCTTATTAAATCAAACGCATGGAGAGCAGCATTCAAGTCTGGATAACGCCCCCATACTGTACCAGAGCCATCGGAACACGGACGACCCAGTGCATGCCAAGTTAACTTAATGGGTCACCTTTTCAGACCAGTGCACAGGGCTCAGGTGAGCATGTGTGTGACTCAGATGCTGCTGTACAAACCCCACTGCCCCACCAACACCCATCCAAGCAGGGACTGGTGGCATTATGGCACAGCTGGCACTGGAGGGTGGCAGGTAGTTGGCATAGAGAGAGGGTTTCTGGGGCAAAACAGCTGTGGCCCTAGTCAAGGCCGCTGGCATCCCACTCCAGAATCAACCACTGCGCTACACAAGACAGAGCAGGGTTGAGGGAAGAGAGAAAATTATTGCAAGACTGCACAATATATTGACATCCATTGTGGCGATGCTGTTTGTAATGTTGATATTGCTGAAGGCTGCAATTTGTAAGGCCCAACTAAACCACAAATAAAAAAAAAAAATCATTGTATACTTGAGCATCTGTAACATCAGATGTTCCAAGAGTTTCTGTGGTTGTTTTGACTAATGAAGGAGTTTAGGTGGCTAATGAATAAAAAATAATGCATACTTACCTATAACTAGTAAAGAAACAATTATATGACTGACTGCATATTATATTGTATTTTTCACATGTACAGCAGACAATGCTCTACACAGCTTTTGTTCACCTCTTACTCTCTAGTTGCGTCTCTTCATCCTCCTTAGTTACAGTCTATTTACTTCTGTTCTCTTTTCTATTCCCTTGTCCAGTTCAGCTTTCACAGTCTGAAAGTCATAATACCACTGATTTGCATGAAAAGAGTGACATTTCTTTAAAATCACAGCAGCTCAAAAATCACAGAAGCCAACCTTTTCAGAAGGCAAACCGGAAAAAGAGCATTTATAATTTTTAATACTGGAATATATTAAGAGGGCAAAAATGATTGAAGTGGAGTTTGAAAAAGGCATGTGTGGGTATCAGTCCATCAAATCCCTAGAAACACCACAGATATTTAAATAAACAGCTGCAATCTCATCTCGGAGTAAGTGGCAAATGTACGGCTGTTTTTTCATCATAGAAGTGGAAAAATAGACCGTCTTGAGTAGGAGAGAAGTAGATAAGAACTGGCCTTGAGTGCTACTTCTTCCAACTGCCATCCCTTAAGCCCCACACTGCACGCCACTCAGCCTCCCTGCGGCATCTTCTCATGGAGATTAAACAGCTCTCAGAGCCGAGGGGGAGGGGGTATGAGGGTAAAAGACAGAACGAGAAAAAGAAATCATAGAAAATAATAAAGAAACAAAAGATAAAGAAAGAGAAACGTAGAGGAAGAATGACAAAGCCACAGGAACAAAATGGAGAATACAGAAATGAGTAACAAGAAGCAAGAGAGAATAAGTGAAAAAAGGGAGAGAGTTGAAGAAAGACAGAAAAAAAGAAAGAAGGTGGATGGAGAAACATAACACGCTGTCCTTCTCCGCAGAATTTGCATTTTATTTCACTCCCACTAAGAGAGGCAGAGAAATGTAAAATGTGTGTTTCTCTCTCACATACACTCTTACATCCACCCACAAAAGGCACAGAGACAGACAGAGCCACTCCATGTGTGTGTATGAATTAGAGTGTGTGTCGCTCCAAGGGCTGACTCTGCAACACTGCGTTTGGCACATCAAAGGACCCTGGCTGTTCCAAGGTCACCCCCTGATTCACTGCTACCAGGTTATGAAATAGCTTGTTTCAGTGAGCTGGCTCTAAAGGAATAGGTGTGTGTGTGTCTGTATGGCAGCTCCAGGGCCGTGGTCCATCTCTGTCATCACACTGCACCCTATTCCATCTCCCTGCGTCAGCTAGCCAGGATGGCAGAAGCATCAACTGTGATGCACTTTAATACACCTAACCCCAGGTGAAACCCACTCCCCAGGATCACAATACAAGGACATGTGGTCACACACACACACACACACACACACACACACACACACACACACACACACACACACACACACACACACAC
>JBBJLR010000145.1:18105217-18121596 GCA_037577145.1 Brachypetersius gabonensis
CAATATACTGAGCAAAATATAATATACAATACTATACAATCTAGGATATGAATACGTAATATGGATTTATATTTATATATATTTATATTTATCATCAAAACTATGGACAGTCAAACCCACATGCAAGCACTGGTAATCAGGCACACTAGTTTAAAGGTAATCAGGAACACTAGTGTTTTTTCCTTTGGGAAGAGGAATGCTCATGAATTAAGTTTTCAGCATATTTTTAATTATGATATATACACCCTTGTCCTTTCACTTGGTGGCTAAGGTTTTCCCATGGAGGGAGATGTTTGTTATTGCAAAACATCAGAGGAAGAGCATATAACAGCTCTCTGGGTCACAGGGATCAGAGAGTGTCAGAATCTCATTATCAGCTGACAGCCATTCTGCACCCATGTGACACACACCTGATGAGGTAACTTACTGTCCACGTCTCATCCATCACAGGAAATTGAGCCACTGCCAGTGCAACTGGCTCCTGTACCAGATGTGCAGAACGAAGTCCGGTTTACAGACAAGGGCACAGACACTGTCACACACAGCGATGAGACTTCATTTCCGCTTTGGCACGAATTTTCATTACTAGTTTAAAACAAGCTGAAGGTTCATATGCCATGCTTTTGAATGTAGCTGGTCTAAATTAAGTAAAAGTCTGTTAGTGACAAGATGTTTCAAATAGTAAAACCGTGGGAGATCTGACACTAATAAGATTCTGACACATTCTGTAAAGCAGGAGTCTGTGTGGTGTGTTTTGACCATTAGTCCTTAAAGTTAAGGAAAAAAATAGTTAATGTCCCTGGCTATATTAAATATGATTAATCATATATAATTTAGAAAACAGTATAGAAATACTTTGTGCTACAGACAGAAAACAGGTTACAAGCTCCAATTCAGATTGATTTTAATTTTGCTTGGCTTCCCCCATATACCCAAAGAATTGGTTAACTATGCCACTCATGTTTGCACATGTTTTTGCTTTTCTTCATCTAGGACACAATACTGCGTCTCAATATGCCGGAAAAGGGTGTTTCATCAAGTAAGTAGGGAAGTGCAGACCATAGGATCCCCAGAAGCATTGGGCTCCTCAGCACTTACACTGAACTGTCCAGAAAACTTCCAAATGATTACTACCATACTCACCCACCCCACTTTAAGTGACTGGATAAAATAGAAACAGTAAAGTAGGAGAGAGATGCTTCTGCATGAATGTATTTTTCACTATATTCCATATGCCCAAAATAGATATCAATTGTTTTGTTGTTTTTATTTTTAAATCGGTGGAAATCACCACTCTGAAAACCACAGCACACCTAAAGAACTACACTGGTGATTCTGGTGTTTTAGACTCTTTGCATCCCTTAGAGGAAATTCTCTCATTTTCAGCACTGGTTCCCTCCAAAACTTTTGTTAATTGGGGCAAATGCACTGATAATACTATGAAATGGGCTAAAAATAATCAATAAAACAGCTGAGGAGTTTATTTTTTATTTGTTAATCATATTCTAATAGTTATACTTAGACTGATGTGACTGTCCGTGGTGACACTTCTGAAACTCAGTCACAAATAATATAAATAGTGCAGCATTGGGAGTGGAGAGAATACATAAACCCAGAATACAGAGGCGCTTTGGTGCCTATTAATTATCTTATTTAGTTCAGACTGTAATGCTGTCATATAGTTAAGTATCGCTCAAATTTCACATTATTTTTATTCATCAAGGACTACATAGTCTTCACTGAAAATCCCTTGAATATTTTAAATATGACATCTTGGTTCGGTGTTATTTTATTTAACGTTAGTGGCATAGCACAGCTATGGCTGAGTTGTTGAATTGTGACAGAGTGGCCAGTTAGTAATGGTATGAAGGTAGATACGTTGCAGCCCTCTCTTGGCTGTACACTGGCCGGGTTCTGGCAACCACATCTGGCCACTTCCCAATGTCTGTTTAAATCAAGCTCATGTTTGTTATATTTTTGACATACCCAATACTCTCTTAAAGACTATCAATTTAACCTTCAATGATGTCATCAACAAAGAGGGATGAGTATCGTTAGAAAGTTATTGATATTGTAATGAAACTGTTTCGCTTTTACTGTTTACGGATACTACTCTGAACAAACTGGTCCAAAAAATAGACATCACATGAAAAGTTGGAAAAGACCTACGGAGTTCATTTATCATTACTATAAAGAAATAAAGAGCTAAACTGTAAGTTAACAGTAAATATAACAAACTCAAGCATCTGCTAAATGCCATAAATGCCCATACTACATCATTTCTACCCTGGGTAAAAGGGATGCTACACTATAGAAGGGCTCACTGTTTATTAACACTAGTTCAAGCAGTTTCATAGACATATATGATTCATGAAGCAAGACAATCAGGACTTAAGTCTACAGCTGGTAGCCTAGTGGTTAGGGCATTCGCCCTGCGATCAGAAAGTCCAGGTTCGATTCCCAAGACCGCTAGGCACCGCTGAGGTACCCTGTACCTGAGCAAGGTACCGTCCCCACACACTGCTCCCCGGGTGCCGTGTTGCAGAGGTTGAATTTCATGCTGTTCACACTGTGTGCTGTGGTGTGTTCACATATGACAGAATGGTCACTTTCACTTCACACCAAAACAAATTACCTGAACCTTCAGCATCTCCCACTTCAAAATCACTGTCGTCCGAGCTGTCATAATCCAGCACATCCAACAGAGAAGCAGCCAGGGGCTTCACCTGCCGGCGTTTGGAGGCCCGATCCACTGGAAGAGGGGAACACAATTTAATCAATGTATACACCTCCATTACTTTATCATTTCCATCACAGCAGCCTGACACCAAAGCTTAGATCCTTAAAGTGCTACAGTTCACACTACACATGATTTATTTCAAGTCTTCTGGCCTTAGATTCAGAATGTAACACAACAGTGAAGTACTGGATGCTACAGTAAGTGTGTAATCAGGGCTGAACCGTCCAGTCTCCCTAAACTGTTACTAGCCTTCTGAACGTAAACTGCGTACACACCATGTCCTATGTGAGGACAGGTTGGATGTATTCTGTAATAAGCACTAGAAAGCAAAATTAAAACCATTGGGAGCCTAGAATCATCAGAGGCCCGTTCATTTTCTGGAACTCTGCATTATGGAGCAGGTTAGCCAATTTATTTTGAGTAAAAATATCTAAGAATTAGTTAGTCACAGCACGCAAAAAAAACCTTCCTGGAGATACAGAAACGTATATAATGTGAAAATAATTTTATAGAACAATACAAAGACGTTTTGTTATGCTAGTTAGCCTACTGGCTGCATACACAAGCTAACCATGGCTAGGTTGGCTAGCTAGCATTAGCATCGTGCAAACCTGGAAGAAATACTAAAAAAAACACACGGAGTCACATCTAATTACTCGGAAACAGGGCAGAGCCTCTACACACTTCTCGAACGAATTACAGATGAGCGTTTATTGTGCAGATCTGTTAATATGACTGAATACATCACCTACTTTCTAGGATTCGTTCTCTGATAGCTAGCAGCACAATGGGCAGCTCTCCTGCGCACCACGCGCCCTCAGTGTGTTTACGTACAACACAGGGGCGGGGCTTCGACACCATG
Organism: Brachypetersius gabonensis; assembly: GCA_037577145.1. NCBI lineage: Eukaryota > Metazoa > Chordata > Actinopteri > Characiformes > Alestidae > Brachypetersius > Brachypetersius gabonensis. Next base: position 18,108,820 of record JBBJLR010000145.1, read on the forward strand.
GCAACCCCCTCCGCACCCTTTCAGATTCTTGGCACCATAGCAACCGCCAGCATCCTTTCTTTGGGCTGTGTCCTAAACTGAGGGCAGCAGCCTCCACGACTGCTGTCTTATTAGTCAGCAAAAGGCAGTAAAGTGTTGAAGGTAACTGCAACGTGCCTGAGAGCCTTCCTGGGGCAGCTGGTGTTCTGGTGGTTCAGTTATTGCCCCTGCTATCAAATGGTAATTGCTTTTTCGATCAACTGGTTTAAATCCCAGGACTGCTAGAGGCATCACTGAGGTACCCTTGAGCAAGGCACCATACCCACACATCCCACCCAGGTGCCCCCTTGGAGGCTTGGTGAATGGGTTACATGCAGAGAAAGAATTTCACATTCACACTGTGCTGTGGTGTGTTCATGCGTGATTTTAAGGCCAACTTTACTTACTTTCTTTAATTGGGCCAGCTGTGCCTTTTCTATGTAATGTTTACATTCATGCCACTTTACTTTGTGCCTCGGAGTAGCTTGACTTTTGTTTCAGATGCAACTCAAGCGTCAATCTGCAGGCTTATGTTCTGCAATGCTTAGCTAGCGCACAGACTTGGTTGTGTTCCAAATCACCAGACTACACTATGGCTACGGGTGGCCTGGTGGTTAGGGAGTTGCTCCTGTGATCAGAAGGTTATGGGTTTGAATCCCAGGACTGCTAGTGGCACCACTGAGATACCCTTGAACAAGGTACCATCCCCACACTCTGCTTCCTGGGTGCTGTGTTTCCGCCTGCCCACTGCTTCACTTGGTGAATGGGTTAAATACAGAGAAAGAATTCTAAACAATGTGCTGTGCTGTGGTGTGTACATACATGTACCTTACACGTTTTGGATTTAGACATGACTGGGTGTCTTCCTGTCTCAGAATAGCATGTGTTTCATTTCAGATGCAGCTGCAGCAGAAGCCGCTCAAGCATCGATCTCCAGACTGATGTTCTACACCGCTTAGCTAGTGCGCAAAACTTGGTAGTGTTCCAAATTGCCAGACTACACTATTCTATCACACAGGCTGCTTGGGTCAGCTATGTGTTGAGCGTCATTTTGACCTGTGCTTTTCTGAGTAACATTTACATTCATTTACATTCACGGCATTTAGCTGCGCTTTTATTTGAAGTGACTTTCATTCCCTAACTAAAGTGTGCAGTGACCCTGGAGCAACTTGGGGTTAAGGGTCTTGCTCAGAGGAAATAGCTTACTGCAAAGATACACAGAGACACAAAGACAAGAACAATATAATATAAAAAATATAAATAAAAGTCCAATAAAAACTTTGCAGAAATGCTCAGAAATAACATATCCGGTATGAAATCCCATACGGAAATGAAATACATTGCAGTATATTGGAATTTATGTTGTCGAAGTAAAGAATGTATTTAAAAATATATTTTAAGCAATATATTTACATACCATATATTCCTCAAGTATATGTGAAATATATGAGTGTAAATACGTTGATTCATCAGCATATTATAAAATATACATTTAAATATAATTACACATATATAGACAAATATATTATAAGCTACAGATTGCCCATTGCCTATATATTCCCAAATATTTTTTTTAATCAATTAGGTTGTTTTAAATTTTATTCATTAATTTATGTAATTTATGTGACAATCAGAACAAACAAATGCATACAGCGCAGTGGTGGCCTAAAGTTTAAGGATTTGGGCTGGTGTTCAAAAAGTTGTATACCTGTCAAATATAAGTAGTATATTAATTTACATATATGTTTGCATATATTGAAAATAAATATAATGAAAAATGTATTTTCAATATATAAATGTATTTTTAGAAATATACTACAATATACCAAAGCGGCAATTTTTTGTATATTTAAAATATATTTAAAATATATTGGTGTTTGGGTCATATATTTTGGTCAATATATTAGTCCGTGTATTTTTTGTAGTGAAAATATATTGTGTGTAATATATTTTGTATTATAAAAATTTTTCGGATGGGATGCGCTATGCTAAGTGCTTACATAAAATGCTGAGGTATATATACTATAGACCACAGGTGTTGAACTCCAGTCCTGGAGGGTCGGTGTCCAGCATGGTTTGGTGATTTCAATTCAATTCAAGTCAATTTCATTTATATAGCGCTTTTACAACCAGGTTGTCACAAAGCAGCTTTACACAGTTCAGGTCCGAGCCCCTAGTGAGTAAGCCAGAGGCGACAGAGGCGAGGAAAAACTCCCTCAACTGGAGGAAGAAACCTCTGGAGGAACCAAGACACAATCACCTGGTTCACCTCGCCAGTTAATTGCCAGGTTTAGAAAACATGTTTGAATAGGAGAACCCTCAAACTGTGCAGAGCACCGGCCCTCCAGTACCGGAGTTTGACACCCCTGCTATAGGCTAACTGTTAAGTAATTTACAAGTAACACAAATAGTGGTTTGGAGTTGTTCTCTATACTGAATGCATTAGTATTCAGTACATAAGTAGTGATATTTCCCATGGTAAGCCCATTCCTTTTAGTCCAGATTCAAAAACCATGCCAGTCTTTCAAGGCCAAGTGAATTTTAAAAGTGATTTTTAAAGCATGAAATGCTACTAGCTAGGTATGCTGAACAATCTGTGGTAAGTTCTACACGACTGGAAGGATGTGAGTTGATTTTCTGACAAGAAAGTGCAGAGACAGCTAATTTGATACGAAACCGAAGCCATCTTGCACATTGAATAAGGGCCCAGATGTGGTTGCCAGAACCCAGCCAGTGTACAGCCAACCATCCCTATTTGGCCACCCTGCCACAACAACTGGGCCATAACTGTGCTATGCCACTAACATAAAAATGCCACTCCCAGTCACAGTCTCCATACACCTCGAATGCACACCAGAGTTAAGTCGCATACCACATTAACTGACTTCACAGGAGAGGGCTAGGTGTGGTTGCCAGAACCCAGCCTGCCAACAGCAAGTAGTGACCCAGGTTTGGACCAGACCAAATTTGTTATGTGGGTGTCAATAAGATAATGCACCAGTTAGAACGAGGCTGTTCGACAAATTGATTTCAGCCCAGGCAATTCGTAATGTGACAAAATGTAGAATTAATTTAATATTCAACATTATTACAACTGATTTCTTTTACTCACATGACCTGCCACGTCATGCTTTAAAAATACACATTATAAACAGTGGTGTAAATAGTAGTTCTGATTTCTTTCTTATGTGTTCAGCCACTTTATAAATCTCTGATGTGTGAGTGTTTGCTGTAGTGTAGTTTAGATGGCCTGGGGCGTGCTTCAGCAAACCTTGAGTTCCCTGTTTGGTTTGATTCTTGCTTTTATTTATGCCCTCATTCTTACTGTTGACATTCAGAGTATGAAACCATGACTACTGGCCTCCCTTGTGTGCACTGCCTGTGCAAAAGCTCCTAAAGCAGAAGCTTCACAGTCAACAGGGTCATGTCGTCTGTCTCATCTCTAACTTTCTCCACTATTTGCCCTTTTTGTCTTCCCCAGAACTGGCAGTGGTTGACAGAATGTAAAACTCTCTCCACTCTTGTTGTGCACACTGCAAACCTAAACTACAGACTGTCATTATTTTAATGTTTTAGAAAAGGTCTGTTTCGCCTTTAGGCTCAGGTGAGTTACTGAGGTTAGAAACAATATTAAAATGAGCATTAGGTATCCTGCTCTCATTTACATATCATGGCATTTTCAGCAGATTGTTTTAAGCTTACTGTAAAATTCAGACAGAAAATCACTTAATTCCCAGGGAGCAATGTTTATTGTGAGCTAAAATGTAAACTAAAGGTTGAACATGCAAGAAAATGTGCATGTGGGTCTCCAAATAAGAAAAACACCAGTGTGATTTGGGGAAATTACTGTTTTGGCTTGTTTTCAGACCAAGGTTTGTTTCCATTGTCCTCCTTTGACTTTGCCAGTTTAGCAAAACAGGAGACGATTAAAATAAATGAGCCTAGATTGATCCTGATACACGGCAGGAGAAGACTGATGGGGGAGGCAAGCGAAAAGGATGATTACGACTGTCCTTGCCCGATGACAAATGGCACTGCATTGTGCTCGAAAGCAACCGTTTTTTATCTCTTGGCATCAAAACACTTTTGGGATATCATCATAGCCATCAACGTCCCCATCACTGTCACCACTCTTTTATTGCCTGTATTTCCTGTTGTACATGATGCTGATGTTGCCTAAATATGAAATTAACCAAGGTCAGTGTGATACGTTCAGTCTTTTTTCTCTAATATGTCCTATATTGTCATTTTCCATGCTGCGGCTAAATTATGGCTCTGGTATGGCCTTCAGTGATCCCCGTTAACAAAGGAATTTATATTGTGTATATGTATGCAACAAAGCAATAGATATAAAAACCTTGTTCCTACAAAACGGTAATCTTACAGTAGCATGAAAAAGAAATTATACTGAAAGATATTTATTCTAAGTAATATATTTTGGTTCATTAGACTCATTGAACAGGGCAGCTGTCATTTTAAAATGATTTAAAATTTTTCCACATTTATTTTACTTAGTATAATAAAATTAAAGACATGTTGGACACATTTGATATCAGCTCTGCAGCTGAGGACTTTCCCGCACAGAAAAGGAAGAAAATAAAATGTTACCTTTGATGCCATGGAGGCCTAGCCTTTATTGGAAACAAACGATGGATTTCATAATAGTCTACATTTTAATGGCTAATACTGAGGTTTTGCTCAACTGTTACTGTTCATTTTTGCTTAATCATTCATTTCATTTAACAGTCAAACTGATGTGCTGTAGTTTTCAGTCTTTTGTCAACTTAGACATACATCACATTTGCATTTGTAACATAGACTTATTGTAATGTGATAATGATCATTCGTGTTTCTAGACGGGTGTGGGGGGGCAGCTTGGGTCAGGGCCCCTGTAGAAGTGCTCCTGGCCCCTGTTATGGCCCCTGCCCTGAACAGCCAATGATAATAAATGTTAATTTCTTATCACGCCATGCGCTGACTCAAAGAATGGAACTAACGCTCTGTGTGTTCTAGACAGACTGCTTAAAGCGCTACACACACACGCTGTTATCTGCAACCTGAAGACCAGCAGCGCGAATTGTAAACTTCGGTTGTAAAAGCTAACAGCTGGAGTCCTAAATGTACTGACTTTCTGTTTTTTCCTCCTCACTACAGCGAGATGATGATGGTGTGATTTAAAAAGATGTGTGATGCTGTGAAAAATAACTATAATGAAAATAAATGAAAAGCTAAATATAAAATAAAAAATATATAAAATAAAATATTGACCTGTTCTGCCGTTATATGCGCCCCCGTAAAAAACACACTGGCCCCACCTTGGCCCCCCTGGAAATTTTGGTGTAGAAGCGCCACTGACGATAACACTTACATTTTTCTGGTAAAATTTATTATTTCTGGACACTAAACTGGGTAGAAATGGACTGGAGACCCAGTAAATTGTCTATTTGTCTTTATTATTATTACTCGGACAAAACAAGAAATGCTTGTGAATTAGGGGGGCCCACATTAACTTATCTAGAGCTTGTTAGTGTGAGCTAAAAGCTGTGTGGCATTATTGTAAGAGCGTAACTGCTTAACCCAACCTCAGAACTCCAAAAAAAGTGCTTTCTTCCATCTTAGAAAACTGGGGGGAAAAATACAGTTACTCCATCATACACAGTGTGTGCATTCATGTTCTGTTGACAGTGGCATGCAAGCTGTCAGGGATCCAGTCAACAGAAGAAGCAGGCTAGACAAATACAGTCCATTCTCAATTAAAAGGAGATTTTAACTTGGTAAAATCTGTTTGTTCATAAATATGGTGGGGTTATTTTATAGTTTGCTGGTTCTCTTTTCTTTTTTTACCTGGTGAACATCTTTCCTCTCAGAATAATTGCCCAATACTACAATCAATCCTTAAAACCCATACAATAAAAAGTGACTTTCAATTCAAGCACACTTGTATGATCAATATCTGTAGCAACAAAACCATTGCCTTAAGAATAGGACACCTCTGGGTAGATTAGCATATTTTTTTTGCATAACTTGGAAGTACTCTGTACTTCACAAGCAGAATAAATCTAAATAGATGTGCTTACACTGTTTTGTGAGTGGTATACTACCAAGATGTGTGTTTTAGAAGAAAGAATTAGTCACACATTCAACAATGTCTGGCAATACTGATTCTAATAAAGCCTGCAATGCCCACCAGACTGGTGATTACACCAGAATGATCCACTTACAGCAATATAATGTAGAATATAACCTTTAGATAAAGTCAACAGAAATGAAAATGAGAATGAAAGGGTTTTGTATTGTAAATATAAACAAGTATACTAAGACTTCGACGGACACTGCTGCTGTCCTGCACTCCCTCATCATCACTGTCACCATGGTGTATAACTCTGATGACAATGATATGGCTTGTCTGAAAAAAATCACACCCAGAGATGGGGTGTAACTAATAACTAAGTTGGCCGAACTGTTAGAAACAGTTTAATCATTTAAGCAAGTTTAACTTAATGCTACAGTAGCTGGAGGGTACTTGCAAGAAAGTTAACACATAAAGTGAACTGATTTCACCACTTAAGGGGATCTTAAGATCTGTCTTCTGAGTAATATTGACTGGAGATTACTGCAGATTAGAGATTTGCCAGCAAGTGGTGAGTTTATGTTGGTCCATTCAGTGTGAACATTTCACAGAAGGTAAAAGACAGCTGGAGGTTCCAAATGAAAACACATTGTGCTCTGGTCAATTTATGACTTTGCCAGGTCACTCACTTAATTTTCTTGATGGCTAATCACTACTCTGTGTCCTAGGGTTCAACACAACCTTCATGCCTTTCATTGTGAGATCTGTTAAACAGCAGTAGCTTGGCGGATGAATCGGCATTTTTTCTTACACAACATAGTTACCTAGGCACTCCACTTTCTTTTTTTCTGAAAATCACCTGATTTCGGTTACCTTCCTTTGTTTACAGAAACCCCATGTCTTATGCTTCCCATTCTCTGTGGTATAACTTTGCCTCCTTTGATTTAAAGTGGGGTGGCAGATGCTTCAGTTGCCCTGTGGCATTGGTGGCAGTGGGTGCCCTCTGAAAGCAGCAGTAAGGCAGCAGAATTGCTATTTTAAGGTAGAAAATGGAGCTGGAATGGCTACCATAGCACCCAGGATTATGGCAGTAACACTGAAAGAGGACTTAACATTAGATTAAAGACAGAGCCTTTATTCTTGTCACCAACCAGCCCACTTCCCAAAAGAGCTGCCATAGATCTATGAGTGTACAGACACTGTAACTGGCAATGCAATCATGAATGAATGCACTTTACATTACTAGGCTGCATTCACACAAAAATACAAAAATTACTGATGGAATATACATATATACACATAGTAAAACACACACTGCAATGAATTAGCAATACACTGTGTTAGACATCCATTCATTGTGGTAAATGGGAACTAATAGGAGCAGGCAGGGCCATACATTTCTATAAATGGTAAGATCAGGCATCTATGGCCCCCAAGAGCATATATTTCAATAATATTATTCAGTCGTTTGTACAAAAGTGCTGTCTACAAACAATACAGACATTTAGAAAATTATGGATTTATTTTTTCCACACAAGAGACATGATAAGTGCTTGCTAGCTAGGGTAACACTTATGGTGCCCAAATGTCCAGAAATGGCCCAGGGAGCAGGTTAAGCAAAAATTTTTGTATTCTGAGCATCACATTTCATGAGTAACCACAATTAAGCACACATTTTGCTCTAAAATTTGACTAAAAAGTTCCCTGTGGGAACTGATGTGTCAACTGATTATCACAAAACAACCAAAGGTATGCTGAAAATGCCATATAACTGCCAGGGACTGTGTATAAGATATTTTTTTATTACTAAATACATTTCTTTTGACTGCCTCCCAAGAGTCAAATTAGGGATACATTACTCAACACGTTATAAAGTAATTTATTATTGTTATATGCTGCAGTATTTGTTATATTTTGTGCTAGACCATACCTGAGACATTTAAATGTAACTGAAGCAGCTTCCCATTTATTTCATATCCAACTTTTCAAGAAACATCCCTTTTTAAATTTTCAGATACAGTGATTATGTATGTTTCACTGTTTACTTTAGGTAATAATTAGATGTGTTATGGTTATAATGCAATGTACACATTTGTATCCATTTTTATCAAAGGAGCCATTAATTATAGAGCTGACTGTAATATACTGCTATAGCTTCATTACCTTAAACATCATATTTAATGTAATACATATTTAATGTATATACTTATTTAATGTGGCTTGCTTCCCTAACACAGTGATTAGGTCTCCCTTCTATCAGATAAGACAAATCAAAGTCATCTGTGTATTTCAGGAGATATCTGGCAGGGGACAGCGAATCCGAACTTGTCCAACCTTAGATTCCGTTTCCATTGCAGACACATCTAGTCCATGGATTAGGACATCCTGGATTGGTCTGGAGAATTCAGCCTTTAAGGTAGAGATGACATCAGGGCCGCATGGATTTAAGAGAAAGAGTCAAGGCTGCCACAGGCCTTTCTGCTGCAGCACTGCACAGAGATGTTGAAAAACTGTCTTGCTACTGATATCTGTCAGCTTGATGAGCCAGAAGACAGAACCAATTACATTAAGAACAAGAATAACACACGGTTTAGGAAATAAAAACATTACTATAAAGACGCAGTCTAGCAGGGCAGCTTTAAAACCTCATTTGAGCAGGAATAATTGCATAGGGCATTATTTATGAATCCTGGAGTGGCATGTAACAGAATGCTTGCATTGATCTACTACCCCACCCCCCCACACTGTCCCACCCCTCCACCAGCACCTTAACATTTTGCATTTAAATTGAAATATTTATCCATTCATATGGTGTAAATCATACGACACCATGTTGGGCATCGTTTATCTTCACTGAGGCCCCCGTTGCTTTCCTTTAAACTCTTTTGGCTAAGTGCAAGGTTGAAATTGAGTGAATCCGATAACAAATGCACCGCTTCTGAGCGTGAAGATACTATCTTGGTGCCTTCCTCCCGACGGGCCACAGCAAATTAATTGCCATTTTAGATATGATTATTTTAACTTCAGGTCACAGTAAATCTGTACCATCCAGACCTTCAGTGATGTCTTTGTGACAATCAGCTGAAAATCCATCGTTCGAGTATAAACAGTGATCACTTTGGAAACTGAAAAAACTGATAATGGCTTTTAGGTCATGTCTGTTGACACACAGTTCAGTGTGTTATAGCTGTGGAGTCTAAATGATAGCTATCTTCTATTTATGAATCACTTAAGTAATGTTAATTTTCTCAACCTGGGCCTAAAAACGACACCTTTTCCTAATGATACGTATCCAGAGAACACATACAGAAGTTCATGTTTGCATTCTTAAACACAGAAAACCACACATAATAAAAGATCCAGCAATTCCTCAAGACTTGGAGGCCGTGCTAGTTTTCTCGAGGTTAATAGTATAGGTCTCTCTGCCCATCTTCCGCGCCGGAGATGAAAGCATGGCCGCGGCTCCACAGAGCATGTTTAGGTCCGAGGCCTCCAGCTACTTCTCCTTCACACACATTCTCATCCCACCGCCTGACATTTCTATGTGAGGAGATATTCAGCTTTAATCATCCGCCTCTCTTGCCTATTTCAGCCAACCAATCTTTGAATTAGATACACTGTGTTGCCTCTTTGAAGTTCAATTTATATTTCATTTTTTTGTATGTCTCCTCATTGACCACTTACTTAAAAAAAAAAAGTACAATATGCCAAAAAAGTTCTCGCACAGAGGTTGGGAAGGACTTCTCGAGAATTCATGTTTGAAGTGGATGGGTGTTGTGAATGAAACTGAGAGCTGCTCTTTCTTCTGTTCTTCTTTGACCAGTAGACTAACACGCAGACACCGTGGCGAAGCCTGCTGACTAAAGCTGGAAGTCACTTATCAGTTTTACACGAGACCCTCGTGTCCGAACCCGACCCCTAGACATAAGGCCATGAGCATATTCCCACGCCTGGGAGCTTGTGGAACAGCAGCATCCCTTCCAGGTAGCTTTTCAACTCTGCCACTTTGTATGCTTTGATGTTTCAATCATGTTCAACCAACACGACCAAGTCTGAGGATCTTGAGGAGGGGAAAAAAAAAGAAAAAAAAGATGCGGATAGCATATGTCTGACAACTTCCAATTTCTTTTAAAAAACGCAGGGCTATTTATAAAAGTCCTGGCTGCTCTCCTTGGTGCAGGAGACGGAGCTTCTATTTCTCTGATGGATTGGCTGTCATATTCCGACAGTGCAGTGCTTCTTTTAGTTTATAGACGTCTCCGCACTCCTGACGCCAGAGTGCGCGCCATCGTTTTTCTCTCTTATCGTTCGACTGCTACTCTCTGCTTCCAGACACAAACACAAACAGCCGACTAGAGAGGAATAGCATTACCTTATTGCTCGGCTTTTAAACTTTTCCTTTTAACTCTGCTCCAGGTTACGATGTGTGCATATGTTCATGCGCACATGTTTGTGTGTGTGTGTGTAAAATGCTGACTGTCAGCCCGAACAAGAATAAGTGAGTGTCCTTTATGTTGGACTAAGTGATGAATTGATTCTTCATGTCCACCGCCGGTGTGTGTTAAAGTTTATCAGCCTAAATGTAGGAGGTTTCTGAGGGAGTTTGTGTGTGTGCGTGACTGAGTGCGCGTGTGTGTTTGTGTGTGTGTGTGTGTGTGTAAGACTGTGTAAGACGGTGTAAGTCTAGTGGACATTGTCTTCTTGGTAAATCTGGTCCCTCCTGCAGGCCTGAATGTGAGTGTGAGCTTATCAGCTCAGTCCAGAGTCTCCCCCATTCCCAGCTACCTCCATCGCCGCAGAGCAAAATAAATTGGGCCCATGCAGTTAATAAGAATAAGAAATACAGACAGAGCAAGAGAGCGAGAGAGAGAGAGAGAGACAGAGACAGAGAGAGAGAGAGAGAGAGTGTTTGAGGAATACAACTCCACACCAAAACATCTAAAGAAAACTTCAGCGTTAACAGGCAATCGCTTGCAGTCCAGTAGACAAAACAAGCAAACGTCTGGAGTGTAGCAGACAAAATGTCTGGGTGTGCCTTCCACCCTCTCCCTCTTCATGATGAACAGCATGACGGAGGTCTTTTCTTAGCGCCTCTCCGGCATGAACCCAACCCCCCGTCCGCCACCTACCAAAGCAAACATTTATTTCTGTCACATTACGCTGGAAGTGTCATGGGTGTATATTGAATTCCCCACGCCAGCGTGACTGTGTCTATGGCAGGTAATTACATATTGAATGTTCCTTTTGTTCAATCGCTTCCTGGAGGGGGAAATCCATCTCCACCGCGGTGAGATTGTGTTGAAGAATTTTGTGTTTTCTTTAGCCTCAAACAGAACAAATTGCATCAGTATCAACATGGCTGCAGCCACACGGGCCGTCAGAGCCGTGGAAAAATTAGGGGCCCAGTGCTGTCTTGCATAGTAAATTTGCACACACTTGTATTCTCTTCTTTTACAGTCATATGTTTGGGCACCTACTAACACAAGGAGTTCTTTTCTCAGTGACCAAAGTAACAAATGAAGATATGTGTATACATATCTGGCAGCAGGTGAACAGACAGTTCTTGAATTGATATACTGGTAGAAAAAAAGATTTGAGGATATCAGAGACTTTCACTAGGACTAAACTGCGGACCCTTATGAGGTGTTTTCAGTATGCAATGTTTAACACCTACCAATACAGGGTACTGTATTGAAATCATTTATATGTGATTTTGCTTACTAATGTTAGCCATTTTACCCCATTCACCTTTCATTTGGTAAAATGTAGTTTTTATGAAATTAGTATTGACAGAATTATCTGTCTCTATAAAATGACTTACAACTTTCTTCTTGTTCCATCTGACACTTTTGAATATTTCAGACAAATTCCTTTGCCTCTACATCTTCACTGTAATAGCATTCTGACAGTAATGGGGCGTGTCATCATACAACACGTAACCATGGGAATGAGCAAAGTGGAAACCTCAGACAATGGATTTCTCTGAATGTATTTCAGAAAAACACATGACTGGGAGTTTTATTTTATTTTTACTCAATAGTTATTCTGATCCTTCATTATTAACATTTGTTTGGAAATAAGGCCAAAAGAGAATTACTTGATCAGTGTGTGTGTGTCTGTATGTGTGGTATATAGGTATACACCGTTAATCAAGCCTTCCCATTGGTTAGGATTTATGAAGCTAGACTAAAGCTCTAACACGTCAGTTTAAACACCAACATAATTTGGACATTACAATGGAATAAACCATTCAAATTTTAATTTACAACAGTTTGGAGGAATTAAAAACTCACATTAGGCCTTTGGAAAGACCTAGATAGGTCTAAGTTTCAAAAGAAAAAAAAAAGAAATTTCAGTCGGTTGTTATAAATGGAAAACAGTGATGGCAGCTCTATGCCAAATCTCTTTTCACAGTAACTGTAAACAATGTAAACATGTATATTGCTAATCACAATGTAAATTATGCTATTTACATTATAAATGGAGGAAATACACCTCTATAAAGATGTTGATTTCCTTTTGTTCCTTATGGAACAAGGAATATTTTAAGCTTGCAACAGACATTTAAACACACACACACACACACACACACACACACACACACACACACACGCATATATATATACACTGCTCACAAAAATTAAAGGAACACTTTTTTTATTGGGCCTGGCATGAAATCAATTAAACCT
>JBBJLR010000145.1:18128241-18141246 GCA_037577145.1 Brachypetersius gabonensis
CATATGTGAATGTGTGTGTGTTTCAAATGTGTTTGTGTAACAAAAGTCTAAAATATTTCCTAAACGGCCCCTCATAATGTTAAGGTTGCTATGCATTAGATCCAATGACCACACGGGACATACTGTGAGAGATGTGGAATGAAATCCAAAGTAAAGCCTCTATATACCCTGCTATTAACATCACCTCTGGACCAGAGTTCAAGCCTTCATGGCCTCAAGGGTGCAGCTCTAAACGCTGGCCAGCACCCGCCATCTGTGCGTAAATTAACAAGGCAAGAGAGGAAACGACCTCCAGAGCTTAAGATGGCCAGCACCACCCCTGTGCAGAAAGAAACATGAAAAAAAAAATCCTCAGAGGGCATTTGAGCACTTTCCTGTGATTTATCTCCTCTTGCCTCCCCCCAGCAGCCCTCCCCTCCCTCCACAACTTCCCTATGAATGCCTGCAGGTGGAGAAGAGATTTCCACTGAGCGCTTGTATTTGAATAATTCCTTCCTCTAAAAAGTCGCAGGAATATTAAACTAAAATCAGCAGAGATCAGAGAAAAGGGATTATGGCTGAGTAGTAATCATGGTGACTTTCTTTGGCTGTGGCTGCTGCTGCTGCTTTTTGCCTTTCTGCTGCGTGTGAACCGAATCCCACCTGCCAGTCTGCATAGGCTCGCATGTGGTACATGTGGCTTGAATGTCGTCACTCTACTTTTTTGACAGGGATGTAGGACATCATGTTCATTTTAATGATGCAGACCTACAATATTTGCTCCATTCTGATTCAGTTTAATGCATTACACTGTCCATCAGGCACATGCAAAGGTTGGGGTGGGGGATCAGTCCTCATGGAATCACCCTGCCCTGTTTTTCCTGCCTTAACACATAAATTTCATCTCATTGCGAAGTTTGTAATTAAATTAATGGTTGGATCAAGTTAGCTGACAGCACTGAAAACCCTGTTCAGGTGCCTCCAGGACCTAGGCTGAAAAATGCTGCCTTAAAAGGTGCAGTATTACACCGTGTGATGCCTCAAACTGACCAGTATTACACTTTGTGTTCTCCTAGGCAGCAATAAAATCTTATTGAAAGACAAATAAGAGACTTATGTCTTCTGCTGCTCTTTGTCACTCCTGTATCTCATGTTCTCTTTTTGTGTAAAGCTTCTGAGTTTTAGAAGGATACATTACAGCCCAGGCACATGTGACTAATGTCATCATCTGCTGTTGGCAGGATTTTAATTTCAGTGTGTGTGGATGCAGACCCTTTTAGGAGTCCACTTAAAGGGTACATGTGACCACTAATTGTGGTATTTTGACCAACATGGTTCACAAATGTGAACAAATGAGCCTTAAAATTAGTAGTTAAAATTAAGCAATAAGGTTGATAATAATTAAAACATAGCCTAAGTTTGGATGCGACCAGCACACAGCAGCAACAGCGATAAACCCGGACCAGTTGGACCACCCCAGCCGAGGAAAGGGTGAAGCTGCTGTGTATGTAGCAGTGTGTCTCTTTTGAGGAAGGATAATGGATGTACTCAATCACAGGCCTGTCAAAAGAGCAGCTCTCCCAAGACAATGGTATGTTTGATTTCATAAACCCCAGCTCTGATTGCGTAAGGGAATTACTGTTTGCCATGTTTAAGAGGGAAGTAGAAAAAAACACAACGAGTACTTTACAATCTTCTGCACTGCTCCCAATTAATTTGTTTTGATTCTTGTTGTATTCCTCAGGGTCTGCAGCTCATTAGCGATGATTAATCAGTGAGTGCTGATGCAAGGGGACTCGATTTTGTCAGGCCCCATTTTGAGTTTGGTCTGTAGTCCAGAAGATGTTTTCTCAAAAGCAAGAAATAATACAAAGATTTAAATGTAAGTAATACAAAGATTTACATGTAAAACTAATAATAAAGGGGCCCAGAAGATTTCTTTAGCAGTAGAACCACGATTGGTTCCCTAAAGACCCTTTTAATGAATGGTTCTTTACAAAGATGTTTCAGTGTTTTTCTGTCTGCTGTAACTATTTCAAGTGGTCAGTTGGCATGGACAATAATTTGTCCCTCTACACATTCATAATGTCCATATAATAGTGTGTAATGGGCAGTTTCTTCTGTTACAGGTGAGTCAGTTTTACTTTGTTTGGTAAAAAAAAGTTGTCTGTGGTATCTGACAATACGTTTGGTATCTGTTGGTGAAAAAAAACCAAAAATATTTCATAACTGAGGTACATTTTAATAGTGTATTTTCTAATGTATATTTTCAAATGTTCTTATTATGACGTTTGTTTTTTATACATAGATGAAGCAATACGCTGGTTAGGAAGTCTGTTAGTATCCATGAAACTAACAGTTTTCAACCAAATACAATTAGGTTATCATTAAAATGAGCTAAGCAACTAGTATAACTAGTTAAATGTGTGTGAGGATGTAGCTCACCTCACAATCACACCACACCCTCACAAGCCTTAAAAACAGCACAAATACTGCCAGATATGTGTGCGGTCTTTTTATATGAACAAACATTGTTAGTAAATTGAAATATCTATTACACAGAAATGAAGTTTCACTCAAGTGGATCAAGTGATGAGGGATGCTCTGAGAGTAGAGCGTAGCACAATGTCATTATTTATTCCAAATTGTTCCATAATATATGCATTTTTGTGGGATTGTGTATTTTGTGGGATAGTGTTTATAGATGGTGAAAAGATTCATAGAAACAATAGACCACTTCAAACCTCTTAAATTGTGCTCTGTTAACTCACCTGTTAAATAAATAAAAATTCCAAAAAGTAAAAAAATTTATTTTCTATATGTCACAGCATTTCTTTACAGGACCCTCCACTGAAAGGGTTTTAAGGTCTTTCTGTAGCATCAATTTTATAGGAGAGAAAATGAAGGTGAGAATAGCTCAGATTAACTTCTCTTGCCACTCTCTCTTTTTCTCTTTCTCTGTTACCCTTGTTTTCATTCTGCATCTATGCTTCGCCTTGCCAGAAAAGAAGCCTTGGCGGCAAATGAGGAGGAAGTTATCACAAAATTGCAATATCTACAAAGCTCTCTCTGCTTACGACAGATTTGGGCTCTTTAATCGTAAACATGTGCCCCCACTCCCAACATCCCCCCCACCCGCCCACCCCCCCACCAAAATCCGCCTCAGCACTGTGAAGCGAGGCAGTCACTGTTGACTACTGAGCATGGCAGGCGGGGTGAGGGAGGGCAACCGAGAAAGAGACGGAGGGAGAGAAGAGGCGATTTTATTTGTTCTTCGGAGCAAACATGTGCATGGCTTTATGATGGGGAGTTAAACCGGGGAGGTTAATTGAAAAATGAGATAAACAGAGCTCCCTGAAATGGTGAGGATGAGATTGTGCCTGGCAGCACAGACGGCCCACCACCAATTCGCCACTGAAGCAGCTCTAGACTGTGTTCCCCCTGATAAAAAAGAAGAAGAAAACTGTTAATTGTCTTGCAGTTTCTTCCACTTAATTTCAGTTCAATTAAAAAAGGCAAGGAACTGTCTTTTGCAGTCATTAGTATGCACGCACCTCTATAAAAAGCAGCTTAAGCAGTGGGGAGCGTTAGTAGATCAGGGAGCAGACGAAGAATACTTCATCCCCTTTCTCCTCGTTTCAGCTTTTGTCTTTCAGAGTGTTTCATTTCTGCTGTATCCAATAACCTGCTACAAGATCTGTTTCAATAAAGTTTTTAACATGCTCTGTCAGTTTAGACAGTATAATCAAGAAAGTCAGACAAAAAGCCACGTTGAATGCCATTTAAGGACACTTCACATAAAAAAGAACAAATGCTATGAGATTGTTCTTGCAGTCTGAACCAGTTTAGTCTGCAATCATGGCATTTGGTTAAAAAAAGAGAAAATGGTTACGTATAGATGACATTAGAATGAAAGCTTCACAGCACAGAACAATCTTCCAAAACAGCCCAAATACTGACAAAACTCACCCACTCAATAACAAAAACTGTTAATAAAATAAAATAATTAAGGCTGATTTACAATCAGCACATTCCTGAATCATCCCTTACTTTCTATAGCCTCTTTCTGAAAGGACTCCTGGTGACCAAACTGCTGACAGAATGAAACTTAATCAAATAAAATATTTGTGTGAAATGTGACTCTGTAATGAACTGTTAGTGAGTAATGTGAGGTGAAAGGGGAGGTATATTCCATCAGTGAAAGACCTTTGTTGGGAAAATCTCAAATGCACTTGCTTATATGGTTCCAGGCTCAATATTATCATCACAAACATATGGACAAATGTATGGCTTTGTATGATACTATTCTTTTAGCTATACATGTATCTATACCTTGAACCATATGCCATTCATGTACCGTTCACCTTTGCCTATGCTTAAAGATAACAGTATGTCATTCTGCATTAGAAACCACAGAATTGAGGCTATGATTACTGAACAGCTCAACACAGTTTGAAGAAAAGCAATTTGCATCATATTAATATGCCCATAAATTTGTTAAATATATAAGTCTTGTGGTTTTAGTGCTGAACTAGAGAAGAAAGCTTTGGTCTCGGCTGTAAATTGAAGTGAGTAAAAGAAGAAAAAAAATGTGTACATTTGATTTTTCCCTGAACTATTTCACCAACAGATTGGCTTGGATTGACTACCTCTATTTAATCATCCTGCCATCTCTTACACCGTCTCTTTTTATGAGGTAAAATAGGTTTGAGAGGTCTAAGTATGAATGATTACACTAAATGTAATGGAGAGTTGTAGCGGACCCAGCGCTGTGTTCAGGGGCCGCAGCAGGGCAGCGTCACTGCATAGCTCATTTAATGGTTAATAATGTACACGGCTCTGCTCTGGTGCACTCCTCCCAGTTCAATTGCAGTAGGCAGAAGTCCTTGCGTTCTTCCCCTTGCATGCAGCACTCGTGCATTGGGCTTGGTATTTTATAGGGGATTTTAAACTAATTAGCATCCATCCATCATACTGTTTGGACGAATGCTCAGTGGGCTAGGAGAGGGAGACGACCAAAATGCCATGACTCTCGCATGAATTTCAATTAGTTCAATCAGCCATGGTTTTCATACCGCTGTCAATAATATGTATACTTGTAGGCTTATCTGTGTTTACCATGCTGTTTGTGATTCTCTTTGTGATACCCAGAGGAGCTGTGCGTAGTCTATCCTAGAGCCAGAAAGTGAAAGGTCAGCAGATTGGGTTCTGCTTATCCTGCACAGTGTCACACCATCTGAATGCGGTCAGTGCTGAACCAAATATTGCAGCTTCACACATTAGCAATCTACTGGGTCAGCTTGTTTTCTGAATTGTTACAAACTGAAAGCAATAACTTGGCCATGCAGTTACTTGACATCATTATAGCGCACGGAAATCATCTTCTTCAACCCACAAATAAGGTCACTCTAAGGGCTGTGGTCGTTCCTTCCATCAGAGCTACATGAAAACTTGACAGCAGGGGTCTGGGCTTCAGAATACTCATCTCTGCAAATGAGACCTGCACGCATGAAGAACCTTTAAGAGGTTAAAAGATCCTCCTCGGAAAGTCAAGTATCCCTGGGAGAACCTTTAAAATACATCATATGTGACATTTCTCAATTCTTTTAAAATCTCATTTAGTTCTTTAGGAAACTAACACGGTTCTTATGTGGCATTGTCAAAAGAATCCTTTGTGGCACGTAATGTAGGTTCTGAATTCACTTTAGAGTTCGATGTCCATAAACATCACAAGATTTTCAAAACTTGCTCAGACCATGCAGTCCATTTGCAGTATGTAAACTAAGCTGCAAGAGCAGCCTATTTTGACTTCACCAGTGCATTGACACATACATTCATATCCCTATCATATCCCTATTCACCTTTCAGTGTATTAGCCCGGCTCAGTCACACTAAAATGTTAAATCCTGATCTGTTTTTTGAATTTGGTCATTTACATATGCATTGTTGTGGTGTACCTGATCTCTGACAACACAGAGAAGGCTTACCTGGAGGAGATCAGGAGCCTGGAGAACTGGTGCCAGGAGAACAACCTCCTCTTAAACATGAACCAGACTGAGGAGCTGATCGTGGACTTCAGCACAAGACAGGTGAGGAACTACCAGCCCCTCTACATCGGCAGGACGACAGGGGAGAGAGTGGAGAGTTTCCGGTACCTGGGTGTCTCAGACTCGTCAGCGTCTTTTCTTCCTGAGACGTCTCAGGGACTTTCATCTGCCTCAGAGAGTGTTTAAGAACTTCTCTGCACCTGCACCTTTGAGAGCATTCTGACGGGAAACGTCTGCATCTGGTTTGGGAACAGCTCCAAGCAGGACAGACGAGCTCTTTAAGGAGTGATGCGTTCATTCGCTCTGAGCTTCCTGACCTACAGTCCATCTACACCAAACTCTGTCATCCTAACAATGGATCTATGTCATACTAACAATGGACTCTTTTTCTGTTGAGGTCAGGAAAGTGCTTCCTCTCCCTTATAGCCAAAACAAAGAGAATGAGGAGGAGCTTCTTGAAACAGGAGATCTAGACTCTGTAATTATCTCCAGTATGATTATACACCTGCATTTTGTTATACATAACTGCTGTTAGTTTTTTGGGGTTTTTTTTGTTTGTTTTTTTAACGGTTTTATCATGTGTGATCTGAATCTGAATATGGTCAATATATGCACATATATGAGTTCATTGGACATCCAATTTCACAACCCCCAGTGCCCCACACCCCCCACCCCTTTTTGGCCTTAACAGACTCCACATTTCTGAAAAGACTTGTGCAGACCTTGTGCAGTTCCTCCACATCAAGTTTTTCTGTACATACACCTGTTAGTAATGGGTGTGGCTGAAAGAGTGAATCATATATATATATATATAACATCACTTTTGGCTCTATAGTGTGTTCAATGTAAAGGCAGAGTAATAAGTTTGATTCTAAGGCATAAAGACATGGTGGAAAATGGTCTTGTCAAATGATAACTGACTTTGGAACACAAAATACAAATGTCATGAATTAAAAAATACTGTATACTGTATATGCCCTTTAAAGATTCTTTTTCTAGAACCATACCTCAAAGCTAAGAATTATTGAGAATGTTCATCACAGACGTGACCAAGAACTGAATATATTGTACGCGAGGAGTCTATGCATTGCAAAAAAATAACAGGATCTTAAGTTCAACCTAAGTACGGTAAAACTCTTAACAGTAAGTGCTTAGGTGCCAAAGGCTACATCGCCTCCGTCGCCATCCCTCGCCCAATTTGAAAGGACATTCTCTCCCGCTCTAGCAGAAAGCATTTTAAACTTCAGAGGAACGTATAGTGCAGACTGAGGAGAGGCTTTAGCAGTCCAAAGCTCTTCCTCTAAAAAAGAAAAATAACATCTTAATTTGAGATTTTGCAGCACCACTTTGAAGCCTTGTGCCTCACGGACACTGAAGTGTGATTAGCTTGTTTCGGGTTTATGGAGGGTATCACAGGGGTATATACATAAATATAGATCCATTAGAGAACAAGGCACAAGGCTGCTGCTCCATGATTAATGCCCAGCACTTTCCTCCGTACCTGTCAAAGGCATTAGCATTACGGATGGGGACAGGCAAAGCCAGAGGTTATCAGACTGCGGGTGAGGCGGCGCTGAAAGACGTTGGATGAGAGGGGGATGTGCGGCCCTGAACTCCTGTAACGTGGCATCCAAATGACAGGCCACAGATATATGAGTATAATAAAATAAATAACTGAAGCTTTTGTAATACAGATAGATGTTTTCTGAAGATACTGGGATGCATTTTTATACACAATGCTCAAAACATAGACTAGTTTCCAGGACCTACTTTGTTGTCTGCTCGGGAGGATTACTCACATACATCTTGCTAAAAACTAAAAAGCTGTCAATACTGTAGGTTGTTGATCTGCAAAGATTATGAAATGGTTATAAGAAACTTAAAAGACCATAAAATACTGTTTATATGTTCTGCATGCTCTCGATAAAAGAAATCATTTGACCATGTCCAAGACAGAACGAGGGCAAACATCGAAGCAGTTTTTCAGAGGTGGAAGGAGCTATAGGGATTCAAGACAGAGGAGTAAGACACATTTCTGATTGACCACGTTTCTGGTTAAAGTATAGCCAGGCAAAAGTCACTGTAACGCATCATATATCTGGCAGTGTGGAGGTGACTTCACATTTCGTTCATGGATAAAAACAAAATTTGGCTACTAAACTCTGTGTAACTACATTTCCACCAGCCTCCTCTGCAGGAAGGGGCTTTGGAGACAGGGCTGTAGAACAATGGAGAGGGAGGAGGAGGGACCTGGAGGTTCCCCATACTAAGTCCCCATACTCTCAGACTGCAGATTTAAGCCCAATGTGGGTGAAAATATATAAATGATTTTCATATACTGTACACTCATTTGGTGGAACAACAGTTGTTCTCTCTTGATGTCAGTAACAAAAAACTGGAAACTGTGTTCACTCTGTGAAGATCATGTTCAGGTTCATGGGAATTTTATGTGTTCGCATAAAATTATGTTACCAATATTATTAATTTTTAAAGTAATTAATATGTTCTGATGAAGCCTATTTTGAAGCTTATTCATCATACCTTCATTAACATGAATAAATTGCTTATATCAGCATTTAAATATGCTGCATCGTATATATCTATGTATATATACAAACTTTTTCCTTATGGGTTTAGTCCATAAATATATACAGAAAAGTATTTAAAGCATAAAAAGCTGCATTAAGAAAAAAACTGCAACCTCTCCAGGGCAATTCTCCATCCGATATGTGCTGGGATAGGTTCCAGCAGCCTCTGCAACTCTGGTTAGGATAAACTGCTCAGGAAACGAAAGAATGAAAGAATTATTTAATAAAATACATGAAAGAAATGGTAAGGGAATAAGTATTTGGACGCTAATTTAACAATATTAGTGCTTTGTTGCAAAGCTATTGATGGCAGCTTTGATACATATGGTAGGAAGTGATTAGCACTTTGCAGTACTGCGCTTCACTTTCGGCCCCTTCCTGTTGTTAGACTGTCTTAATTTAAAGGTTACAAGGGTCCCTCTATTGCAATTTCAAAATTCACTTTGAGATTTAAATCCATAAGTAATATTGACATGATTATTACTTTATGTATCATTAATTAAATATAGTAATGCCTATTGCCAGTCAGATCAATAATCAGAAAAGTCTTCTTTCTATAAAAGGGCACAACACAAGAATCAGTTGAGCTACCCCAGCCCCCCCAACATAGGAGTAAAATGGAGCTGGCCCCTTTTGCTTTCTAGTGGAACTACAGAGCCCAGTGAGTCTAAAGACGGGCACCAGCACTGCAGTGGAGATAGTGAGACTGTTTATTTTCAAATAAACAGAGCTAACACACATCCTGAAGGACACACACACACAATCCCGTAAATGTCTACAGTATACATTGTCATTCACGTATGAGGGCTTAGTAGTGGGCTTGTTTATTTATTCTGTCAAACACTGCTCTGAGAGCTCTCCGCAGCCTGGTGCCACCCCTACTGCCTCCTCAGAGAGAGAGAGAGAGAGAAAGAGAGAGAGAGAGAAAGAGAAAGAGAGCGAGAGAGAAAGAGAGAGAGAGAGAAAGAGAGAGAGAGAGAAAGAGAGAGAGAGGGGAATCAAACGCTCTCTGAATTGGGCCCAAATATCCAAGGTTAATTTTGTGAGAAAGCTGCAGTGCTCAGATAAGACCATCCCTGCAAATGAGTTCTGCCTGCCTGGATTACAGCTAAATTTATGCAGCTTTCCTTATCCTTTCACAAGCTCCTCTGAAGTGGCATAATTAACTTGCGCACATAAAATGTGCACATTTTCTGCTTGGTGGTAACCATTCCTCATTTTGGTGCTTTGATTTTTTGACCCTGTTCAAGAAAGGTACTTTTTATTTGCCTTTTCACACAAGTTTAAAGATTTAACAGGCAGATGCAGTACGGCTGATCGTTTGACACATCTGGATCGTCGTTATGTTTGTTAGCCCCATTACAGGCACATTTTTGTAAATATTGCAAACGCAGCCATACCACCTAGCCATTAACAGCTTCTCTTTTTCCACAGATATACATACAAACATGGTTCTCTCTCTCTTTCTCTCAAACATACACATGCATACGTTTTTCAATGCTAATATGTATCAGTGGTGCGAGTGCAACCTTAAAAAAAAAATACTCACATGCATAATTTAAGCACATTCCCTTGTACTTCCCCACAGACAACCTATTGACTTAAAACAAACTTATATTAGGAGTCAATGAGCAACTGATGAATTCTGTATTTTGTATTTTAGAACAAATTTGTTTTTGTGCCATTGAATACATGTGTAATTTAAACTAGAAATCTATATAAACTGTGTTTTCAGAGATGGAACTACAGTAAACCCCTGCTCATCTGTAAATACAGTGAAAAAATGTGTTGTTAAGATGTGGTAAAAAAATGTCTAAATGCCTTTTAATCGTTTACACTAAACTCCTAGAATGTAAATAGAACGTAAATACCAATGTTACCCCTGTATCGACTGCACTGTAATTAATGCACAGGCTTTTTCTTTGTTATGCGCTGTTGTTTTCTTTGATATAAGCTGAGTAAATACAGTAATAAATTTTAAGTAATTTAATTTACACTAATACAAATACAGGGCTTTAAGAAAAACAAAATAAAAAACACGAGAACCCTGGAGATGCTTCATGGGGGAAATTCTGGTCAATTCTACAGCCTGCCCCCTTGGGTGAAAAAATATATTTATTGCCACATATAAGCAAAAACGGCAAAAAAGATATTTGCAGTTTCTGCATTATTCCATGTGGGACTGAATCCGCGAATCCTGATCTGTGTAAACCTGGGGGTTCACTGTATATTGCCATGAAATAAGCTCTCACGTTCAGGCCTCGTCAGCCACTCCCCCTCGTCCTCATGCAGGGTTTATGTTACAATATTTGTATTGTTTTGTTTTTTTTTACTGTACTGTTATGTGGTGTAGTTTTTAATGCCATTGTTTTTGCTGCTCGTACCTTTGTTTTGTTCACTTTCTTCCATGACAATGCAAATTTCTCACTTGTGGGCCTAATAAAGGTTCATCTTATTTTATCTTATCTTATCTTAAAAGACATAATACCCTGCCAGAGAGAGCAATGCCAGTTGTGTTGTCTTGGACTCTTGGACATCAGCAGGGATGGGTCTTGCCATCTCCCAAAACCAGGGCCAATGCTTAGACAGTCGCATCACTGAAAAGGGTTCAGAGAGCCATGAGAGTCAGCCAGAGTGTTAAAACCAGGGAATAATGCTGATCTTCAAAGTGAATTACTCAGTACTGCCAGCTTCTCTTAAGGACATGATGGTGTGCTTCACAGCTACACTCTTCTCCCCTTTAACACACACTGGGCTGTCCTTGTTCCAAATGCCCCACAGAAAACGCTACTAGCTTCCCTCCTTTCTGCCTTGCACTCACTCATCCGTCCTTCTCTCCACAGCTCCCACTTACGTACACACATACACAGATACAGGCCAGTAACTTTCAATTCAATTTGCTGAAAGAGGCCTGTGAAAACTCTTTGCACTCCTAATTCTTTGCTTTTCTGCGCCTTTTCTTCTACCTGCCTACCTGCTTTGTACTCTGCCTGTTCTGCTCGGTGCCCTCAGTGTTCACCCACACTTACTGATGATTAGAACATCCACTCATAGTTCTGCAGAGGTGTAGCTTTAAAGAGCTACACGCATATAAGATTTTTACAAAAGTAGGTTTTAAAGATACATTTTAGATATCAAATTAAGGTCATAGACATGTAGTTTAGGGTATATTTGCTTTTGGAACGACCTTTGGCAGTGTGGCTTTCCCATCACAACTATTAAAGACAACATAAAACTCATCTTCCCCCCATATCATGACACACTCACGAGTGAAACACGCTATCAGGAAGGGTCTCTGAGCTAACTTAGTGTACTTAATGATAGGTGGGGGGAGTGATATGAGACATGGTGGGTGGTGAGGGGGGTGTAACATGATGTTTATGGTTATTATTTTTGCCCTTCTGGTGCATGTTGATGTAATCAAAACTAAGAAGAGATTTCAGAGGGAGAAAGGAATTAACACATACTTATAGAAAATAAAAGGTTTTTGTTTGTGGGTGAATATGATTTATGTTTTTAATTCCCCATTTGAGTAGGAATTTATTCGAAACAAGGATACACATGAGAAAACTGCTGGGAGTTGCAAAAAAAAAAAAAGAAGTAAAGAATGAAATAGATGAGTGTAGGTTAAAAAACGAGCCAGTCATGGAAAGCTCTCAGATCTGTAGAGCTGGATTGTGCAGACTGACTGTAATAATGATTTTCTCCTCCAAATAGACATCAACCTAATTTGCTGACATCTCACTCCAGATCGTCTCCTGATTAACTCATGGTTACATCTGACATTTTTTGATTGACATTTCAATGAACAAAATTGTTGTTTGGAAACTCCTGGCCCAACTGTACTGTAAATATGTACACGTTCTTTACACTCTCAGGAAAAAAGGAAGTTCAGTACTGTCACCCCCCATGTTACTAAGTTGGTACCCCCAAGGGTACATCTTTGGTGCCTTTAATTAGGGAGCCTAATTGCATGTATGATGTCATATTCCAGTGCAATTTAAAGCTGCACTGACTCGGTCTCCTTGTTTTATTTTACTATACTAAAACATTATTATAAGCATGAACGTACCCCTCCCTCTGGAAAAAAAAAACTTAATTAAGGTACACTATTGAACCTGAAGGGCTTTTGCTGGTACATGGTTTTCTGACCACGTACAAAGAAAACACAAATCTACACATTTTAATGCACATACTGTTTATAATGTAACCTGTGCAAAAATTACAAAACCACGTACATACGTGTGTGTATATTAGTGGTGGGTCGTTATCAGCGTTAACGTGCTGCGTTAACGTGAGACTCTTATCGGGCAATAAAATATATCGCCGTTAATCTATTCACAAAGTTGGGTTGGGAGCTGGGTCTATACTACGCAAGCTATGATGACTTT
>JBBJLR010000145.1:18164693-18181449 GCA_037577145.1 Brachypetersius gabonensis
GAGAGAGAGAGAGAGAGAGAGAGAGAGAGAGAGAGAGAGAGAGAGAGAGAGAGAGAGAGAGAGAGAGAGAGAGCTAAGCAGTACGTCCGTCTGGGTCTTGGTGTATACAGCTGATAAGGAATGTGCAGAGTCAAGCCGGTGATAAACAAAAGCTGGAGTTTTTCCCTGTGGGACTGCTCCTCTCCCCTAGTACCTAATCCAGGCTGTGTGTATAGGTGTGTGTGTGTGTGTATGTGATGTGTGTGTATGTGATGTGTGTGTGTGTGTGTGTATGTGTGCATGTATGTGTGTATGTATGTGTGTCACCGTAATCTCAGTCCAACACTGCCACCCCCAAAACACTGATAAACCACATTTTCCTGAGCAGCTGAATCTAGTCATTATAAAAGCATCCCAATGACAATCACAACAAATTAGAAATACTGTTGTCCTTTGTGTGTGCTGTGGTGAAAGAGAAGCAGTTTAAGACTACCCTGTATGAAAAAAAATAGCTTGTGGTGATAAAATTAGCTTTATCAGCCTGCAGCAATGATTACTATAGGATTAAAGCAAACACAAAGACACACGTACACAAACACAATTCACACACACACACACACACACACACACACACACACACACACACACACAAAACTGTGTCCTCCACCACACACCCTTGGCTTTGTGGGTGGAACAGTTAACCTGTTCTAGAGTGGTTCATTTTCTCCTGTAATAACTCACCATGTTTGCAATCCCCATCAAAATACCCTTGCCATGACCACGACGGCCACATCAATCGCAGGAGAATATTATGCAAGCCCGAGGATCAATAGTGAATTATTCGAAGCGAGACCATTGCCTTATTCATGCTGGATGTGTTGAATTTATTGGATATGTAATTGCAGAGCGTGAGCTAAATGTCACATCTGGTTTCTGTAAGATGAGATAATCTTTTATCAATGCCTTTTCAGGCAATACAGAGTGAGCAAACTGGAGAATTAAAAACTCAATCAATACCCGCTGATCTGCAACGATTACACTTGGAGTTGCGTATCTCTGCAATACATAAATAAAGTCTTTCATGAGATCAGAACAAAGTTGTCAGCAAATTTAGGATACCCAACTTTAAAAAAAAAGTCAAACACATAGTTGTAAAGCCTGAGTGAAAGATTCTTTTTTAGAGCTTTTGGTATTTTTGACAGTATTGCAAAATCTGTCTTAAACAACTTGAATCAAAAGGTGGGTTAATCAATGGTGACATGAAAGCTGCCACTTGTCAATTCCTGTTTGTGCTTGTTCAAAATAATCTTGCATTGAGTTCTCAGTTTTCCACTCACTATGAGAAAAGCAGTAGAGAACAATAACAAAGTGGCAAAGCATATTTTCTTCAGTATTTCCCAGTCCTTACTATTCTGAAGTTGTAGAAAAGTGGATCTTCTAAACTATCTGAAAGGCTATAATGCTGGAATGCACTTCTATTTTTTTTTCAACTAATGACACAAGCGGGGAGGCGTGAAAGAGCACATTACCAATTAACACTGTTGGGGGGGTGACGGTACAAAGTAACCTACTACACTAAGGGTATTATTTTAATAAAGCATAACTGGCTATGGTTTATTTAAAGCAAAGGGAGACAAGGATGATGACCTGCATGCAAAGCTTAGAGAACAGTTTCTACTGAGATTAATGTATGGGGGATAAAATTACAGAATATAACACTGCCTTGTCACACATTATCTATGTATTTTTCAATATGTTATTTTTTCCATTAAGTTGCAATATATCCTACTACTAACTGTACACCCTGGTGGCCATCCATCTATTTCTCCACAGTGATATATTTTTATTCGTTTATTCTCTCTCACTATCCGGTGTCAACCATAGGACGATGAGTCTTGGTTCCTCTTCCTCCAGCTTTAGGGAGTTTTTCCTTGCATCTGTCACCTTTGGCTGCTCACTAGGGGCTCGCACCCGGATTCTGTAAAGCTGCTTTGTGACAGCGGCAGTTCTATAAATACATTTGACTGGCTTGACATTTTGTGACTAAACAAAAATTGCACATTAAAATGTGCAGAAGTGTGTTCTCTTGGAAGCTACTTCTATTTAAAATCCCCCAAAAAACATCATTTGACCAAACTTACAGCTGTAATCATACATTTACATACCCTGCAGGTCTTTCGTTCATTGATGACACATACCTGCATTACTTTTACTCCCTGTCCCCAGTCCTTATTCTTATCGCTCTTTTAAGTAGGAGGACTACATTAGTTTTACAGATGGGACGCTGGAATTATTATTGGGGTTACACATTCTGAATCTGCCATGTCAGTCATTTTTAATCTTTACTGACACCATGTTTCTGTGTCACTAAAGAATCCTTTTACCTGCCATAAAACATCCCTGGGAATAAGTTAGATTTCCATAGTCTTGATTTGCCATCGTATGTGGAAAAGGAGTTTTTCAGTTCGAAGGCACTTGCATTCTGTTTGAGCTAAGTCAAGCTGATATGTACCATGATCCCTCAGGTGTGCAACTATTAACAGTAAAATAACTGAGAAAGTGTGTTTAGCTAAAGATTTCTTATGGACGTTTATGGAAGCGTTTTAATGTTATTTGTATCCAGATAACCATTACAGACATTCTGTTGGAAAATGACATTAAACCGCCTGCTTCCTATAAACCATTTTCATCCAAAGAGTATTTTAGACTGCTAGCGCACTCAACCTAAGAGGCTGTGGAACTTGTAGCCAAACAGGTATCATTTTTTATCAGCTAATGTCAAACAGAGCATTGTCTGAGCAGGCCTGGGCTGTGTACCAGAGCTGTGTGTGTCTGCTCTTTTTTGCATTGTGCTGAACTTGACCATTAGTCTTCACAGGCTGGCAACAGTAACAGAAGCAGCACTTTCAATTATTATAAAATACTGAAAATGAAACACGTTTTTGATTAATGAAGCTAAAATACACTCTTTAAATAAACATCACAGGTTGCCCATTTTTAAACTCTGTTTTTCATGCCTGTGGCCAAATGAGATCAAATGAAAATTATTCAACAGAATGTAACTATCAGAGCTAGAATAAGCCCCTTTAAAGTTTCATATTGAAGTATGCAAGCAGCTACAAAGAGTGATTATTTTTCCTTGAGATGTTTTTTTCCAAGGATATATTAACACTTTAACACACTTTAACTTCACAAGTCTTTGTGTTAAAGCTATACTTTTCATTATTTCACACCAAAAACTAATATTTTGGTAGAGACAATGTACCTGACGAGTCACAGTCACCTTCTATGGATTTGCAGATACATTTAACTATGATTTTGCAGTTTACATTGATCTCTTGATGAGAATATCAAAAAGAGCAGCCTGGGGAGCACTTTGAAGTAACTTAAGTTGTGGGAGGATATCTTAATAGAGCTTGATGTCTCCATTCTCTTCTGCCCAACAGCAAAACTAAGTGCAGAGGAAGGATGTTCCGCTGCAGTGTTTGCGCCAGGCTTGTGTAGGTGGAAAGATTTCACAAAGATCGTCAGGTATATTCTGAATCTTTCACTGAAATTATACTGATAATATAATTTTCAATGAAGTATTTTGTTGTAATTCATACAACAAAATATTTCTCACACTCTTGAACACCCCTGTTAGTACTTTAGCCACATGCTGCAAGGTACTCAGACATGTATAATCACTCATTTGTTTATTTCTTGACGGTTCAATTACATTAAGAAGATACTGCCCTTTCCTCCCTGCATTAATCTGAAGTCCTAACTCTGGAGATTTTCTGTGAATCATCAAAAATAATGATCTAACTGAGCTACAAAATATCTACACTTCATTCAAACTCAAATCTTGCAGGCAATTGGAGATTATTCCCTGTGCAAAAAGGGTATTTTATTATGTATTATACTGGGTATTTTATTATTATGTAGGCCTACTGGCCCTTTCATGCTTCTTTCATTGAGTGAGAGGTTCTCAGTCCTGGTCCCAGACTACCGCTGCCTTACATTTTTCTGTTTTCCCTGATCGAACAAACATTGCACAGCAAGGGCTCTGTAATTAATTTATTAGTTGAATGAGTTTTGTGAGAATCAAGGCAAACTCAAAAAAGTGCAGGGAGAATAACTGCATGTCATTCAGTTTTTAAAAAATATGACAGTCTTTTAATATGCCACATGCACAAGCAGACATTTATAAAACAAATGTTTACAAAACACTAGAACTGTTTATATTTGGCGAGAAATACATAAGGCAGTGTGATATTTATAAAAGCACATTTAAAGCTGGCTTAATTTTCTTGCATTTGGCATTTGGGTTAATAAGTAATTTTCTCAGATTCCTCAGATGCTGCATTATTCCACAAGATGCATTCACTAACAATGAAAACATGGAGCATGTTTATGATCAGTTTTAATGTTAATGAGTTAGCGTAAGCTACGTCTCCTGCTCTGTGCTAAGCCTCTTACAGATTGTCATTTCATTTTCAACTTTCACTATGAGGGTATAAAACTCAGCACATTGAATATTCATACTGGATTAAAATCATTCCACATTGTAAATGTCAGATAATAAAAAAACATCTATGCATCAGATTCATACTGGATTAAAGTCATTCCACAATATTATTGTCAGATTTTAACAATTCCCACACTGCAGATTTTGACTGAATTAATATTACTACGCAATATCATTGTCCGATTGAAAAAAACAACACAAACTGCAGATTCATAATGGATTAAATTCCCTTCACTGTTATCATTGTCAGACTGTAAAAGCTGTATTGTACTGGTTTAAATTCACTGATCTCATTGAAAAATCCTTAAATTAGCATCCCTCCTCAGGAAAAAGTAATAACCCCTCTGTATATTTACAGTGTAAAGTAGGTGTGGTGATACATATTATGGTACTGGTGCTTTCTTGAGCATCAGTAACTCCATAACACCATTACAACATGTCTTTGCTTCTAATGCCATATATTAAAGTACAATTATGAGAAGGTGTTTATATGCTAATCAGTCCACAATCATTTCTGAATCCCTTTAGTATGTTCACATTATTTAAGGTGTAACTCTTTGTAAGTCTTTTTTTTCCTGGTTGGTCTTTAACTAGCCGGGCTGTAGTGAGTGTGTGAGTGTCATTTCTATATCCAACTATCTCTCATTTCCTCTATCATCCCAGTGGTTTATTTACAGTAGAAGAGGAAGAGTAGGCTCCCTCTTCAACAGCATCCATATCTGCTCCTCTTTTGATTAAAAATGTATTCAAATATTGCCTTTTAATGCTTTCTCCCCTCCCTCTATGCTCCAGTGCACATGAGATTAAGCACAAGGTGAATTTTTCCACAAATCCCAGGGTGGAGAGGCAAGATAAACACGCTCCATTGAGTTTGCCATTGCAATTACCTTATAGAGTTTTATGTTAGTAAAAAAAATGAAACCATTATTGCACTATGGTGTCTTTGCGAAGTCCTCATTATGTTTTCCTGGAGGTTCGCAAAATGGTTGTGAATTGTCTAAAAACCATAAAACAAGCTCACAGTGCTTTGAACAATGCTTGCCGCTTTGACAAACATTACGTTCAAATCAAAAAAAGGAATGATTCCATTTGCAATTGGAAAAAAAAAACGTACAGACAAAGCTATCCTTGATCATTTACAACAAATTCACTTAAGTAAATACCATTTTTCACTCTAATGTTTCGGAGCTCCTTCACAACAGCAGCAATTAGTTGGAAAAAGTATGAGAAGTGTATGGTAAAAAAACACATCAGCATCTTCTCACTATAACTCTGCTTATAGACCGACAATAAAATGATCCAGCCTTTAGATTGACTTATCTATTTGAATCCTATTTTCATGTTCACTGACTGCAAAGAGTGGCCTCACCCAGGATGAGATTCACTCCTCCTATCTGTTTCTGATAAACAAACAGAGTGATGCAGACAGCCTAAGACACGAGGAAGCACCTGTGAATACCTTCCCTGAACACAACGAATGATGCAGCATTCCATTGCGAATGATACTAATATACATGTTTTTCATAATGAAGTATATCTTGAGTTATGATTATGATATCTAGACGAGATTAGGATTTTGATACCTGCATCATTAACTGCCAGATATCATAAGCATTTTTGGATATTCAGTAGTGTTACATGATGTGCTTATGGAGGGCAGAGGTGTTATCCAACATGCTATATACACTATGATCTAGAGCTCTGAATTATAACATGAATCATACACACATATGACCTAAATACTGTCTAAATATCTGACCTAGAATTTAAGCCTAATATGATATAAATTCCTCAGTTATTTATTAAATATTTATTGACACACAACACATGTTCATTGGCAATAACAACTGTACCATCACCTTTTATGCCTAAAAAGTGCTATGGTGGCACGAGTAACACTGCTGCCCTCTGATCAGCAAACCAGGGCTTGAGTATCGTAATTCTACTTTAATAATCACAGTAATATGACTCTATGTCTTTCTGGGTAAGACAGAGGGTCAAAGCCCATAAATGTAATATAAGGTCAAGCATACCATTCAATAAAATACAAATACAATGTGACAGAAATGGGGACTTGAGTCGCACTTAAGTTGCACAAACGAAGACTTGTGACTTGACTTGGAATTGGTAAAAATGACTTGTGAACACCTCTGCAATGTGATCACACAAATTAATCTCAATAAGCGTGACTTGAAAATCAACTGCTGAGAAAACTGAAGCCCCTAATGAGTCATGTTGGCTAAACATTTTTATTTTCTTTGTTACATTCTTTGTGACTTTTGGTTCAGTGGATGGCTCTTTATTGTTTTTACTAAACCCTTTTTAGTTATTGAGATTTGCAAAGTTTGTGCTTAGGAAAATCATCTGTGTTGATGAAAAGTACTTTTTTTTCCTTGAAAGCTGGCAGTGTTTGGTGTCTACACTATGTGGACACTGGGACACGCCTGTTTGGGCTAGGCCCCTTACTCCCTGTGAAGGAAAATCTTAATGCTTTAGGTTACCAAGACATTTTGGGCAACACCATACTTCCAACTTTGTGGACGTTGTTTGGTGAAGAACCTTTTCTGTTCCGGCAGGACTGTGTCCCAGAGCACAGAGCGAGCTCCATAAAGACATGCTTGAGTTCAGTGTGGAAGAACTTGACTGGCCCAGACAGAGTCCTGACCTTAACCTCATTCAGTACCTTTGGGATGAAGTGGAATGGAGATTGTGAGCCAGGCTTTCTTGACCAGCATCAGTGTCTGACCCCATAAATGCTGTACAGAATGAATGGGAATAAATTCTCACAGTAACTCCAAAATAGAAAACCTTTAAAAAAAAATTAATTTATTCTAGCTGCAAATATATTTTTTATACAAAGATATAATATGGAGTTAATAAACTCCATATCAAACTCGATATTATATTTTTGTATGACATATCATTATAGTTCCTGCTGGTGTAATGGTCATGCGTCCCAATACATTTGTTCATGTAGTGTGAAATGTCCTCAAACTTAAAAGGATTCTTAACACTCACTCACTTCATTTTCTTTAAAAACTAAAAGGTCCTTTTGAGAAACATGAATGGTTCTTCTATGGCATCCAAGGATCCCTGTGGTATCTTTGTTTATAGCGTTGCAAGCTATAATCTCTCACTCTTTAAAACCAGAGATAACAGCTTGTTTTAGGAACAATAGAACACAGATAAACCCCTTTTGGGTCCTTAATGTACAAAGCATAGTTATATTTTTGAAAAATTAGATATGAGAAGTGATAATCTTAGCTTTAAAGAAAAATTCTATTTTATTTAAGGTTTTTATTTTCTATAACTGCTTGTAAAAAGCCAATTAGGAACCTTTATTTTTAAGAATTTTGGAACCTTGCCATTCTCCCAAAAGTGACGATTGCATTTTCAGTGGTGTTATACTACACAGACTTACATCTTTACAGTTTCCATTAGACTGATTAGGACTTCTGGAGACATGCCATTTGGCTTGAATCCTAAGTGAAGAGACCAGAACTGTTACTTTGATTACATGGACGACACCCCCAGCGCCGTTCTCCAGGAGACCCTAATGTCATTAGTAGGCAGAGACATTAAGAGGGAAGAGATTAGGAGAGAGGGATAGTTCAGACAGCAGGGGAAGCGACAAGCACTAGGATGCCTGGGAACCGTGGTTTAGACTCCAGATTGATGAGATGATGCTTTGAACAGGTGATAAGTAATTTACAGTTTAATTGGAAGAGATGGTAGTAGTGTGGCAGTGTAGGCTTTATTCCCCTGCTCTGAAAATGGACTTTTAATGCACCTCAGGTTATAACTGCAATTTATCAGCCTTACGGGTGTTTCAAAAGTTCCCTCAAACTGGACCTGGCTAACTCTGGAACACCAGACAAATCCACAGTAAACCACAAGCACTGGTTATGATACATTAAACTGGTTATTCCACAAAAAACGTAACGCAAATAGATAAAAATCTTACATTACAATTTATTCGACTCATCATATTATTTTAAAAAAGTGCAGAGACACCTTACAGAAGTAATACTGAGTATAACATAATATGAGAAATGCACAAATTAATTTACTCAATTTAAAATGGAAAAAATATATAGACTGTGCAAAAATAATGGCACATTCACTGACGGCACTGTAAACTATATGTTAAATGAAAATCAACAAGACATGTAATTTCATTTATGTGCTTTTGTTTCATAATAGTGGTATTAATCATACTATAGTACAGATATTTCATGCAGGTAAAGGAGAACATGGAGTAAGTCAGTGGTGTCGCATTTTCTATTGATAAAATAAATGATCTTGTTTACAGTAGCATTTGGACAGACATTCCTACATGGATGGATCACAGGTCACAGGATGGCTTTTGGTGACTGTGAAATGTCCCCCAAGGGGGTCGGTGGTGGAATTAAATCAAACAGACTTGATGAGTTGGGTGAGAAATTGTTCGCCTTGACCAATTTGCTGTCGATTAATCAGAAGATCAATTTCAATTGCTGCATCGAGTGAGACCTTGCATTGTATATGCAGCGATGAACAATGAATGTGTCAGAAAACAACATCCCAGTCCGCTTGCTGCACTCGCTGAGGTGTTAGCTTGCTGATATTCAACCAGATGCTACAGCTTTTAAATTAAGTTTGTATTGCTACAGCATCCCCAGGTCTTCCCAGTCTGCTCTGGCATGTTGCCACTCTGAGAAACACCACTCATCTGCCAGGTTGATATACTACCTAGTTTAAAGGGATAATTCAACATTTGGGCAACATAACCCCTTCTACTACTTATCTATAGCTGAGATGTATTCGGCAGTACCTTTATTGTCTCAGTTCATACCACAGACTTGCCTTAACAACAGGCTTTCAGGGCTTTGGCTTTTATATATTCTGGTCACTTGCTCTTCATCTGGTCCTCTTCTGCTCTCATTAACCCCACAA
Organism: Brachypetersius gabonensis; assembly: GCA_037577145.1. Classification (NCBI taxonomy): domain Eukaryota; kingdom Metazoa; phylum Chordata; class Actinopteri; order Characiformes; family Alestidae; genus Brachypetersius; species Brachypetersius gabonensis. The sequence continues at coordinate 18,174,118 of JBBJLR010000145.1, forward strand.
ATACACTCTTCTGGTTGCTCATGGCATTGTGAAATGCTTCACTGCTAGAATTTCTTATCCCGTATTCCTCATTTCAGGTTCTTACTTCCTGGCTGCTTTTCAGTTCTTGTTTTTGTTTACTTGGATGCTGTGGTGTGTTTGCATTCATATTTATAGTTTTATGTTCTTTTTGTATTCAGAATGAGCTATGTAGCACCAATAAGACAATATATATTATCATTCATCATTCAAAGATTAATTTACTGAGTTTGATCATTTTCTGTCTATATAATACTATTTTATAGTTACTACTCTACAACAATTAATGAGATGACAACTGATTCCACTATTTTTGAATGACATGATATGAAAGGTAGCCCAAGGTAAGAAGGGTAATTTAAAAAAATATATGCTATAAAATGCTATTCCAGTTCATTTTCCCTGTGTTTCTGCATCACCCACCTTTACACAAGATGTACCCATGCACCCCTCCTAATATAAAGCAACTATATAATGTATGAATAAAAATGAAAAATGTTTTCAAAGATCTTGCTTTTAAAGCTAATCTCAAACAAACTACTTTATTCACTCTGTGCGCACATCTATAATATGTCGCCTCGTAAAAGAACCACTATAAAACTGCTGAATGTACACCGCATATGGGTAAAATGTCCCTCAACATGATTTGTGTCCTATTACCATGGTTTTACCTTGCTTTGCACTGGCCTCCATTACCATCACATGTGTGCATATAGAAATATCTAACCTAATCTAAGGCCAAGGACAAAGCCAAGGAGCCCCGGCAGAATGTCACAGCGGTTTGAACTGCAAAAGGACTCAATCTTAAGACTCACTAAGCCGGAACTGAATGTAATGCAACACCATTACGTTGGAAAAACAGGTCAAGACTGTCAAGACATGGTTCAAAACACCATTCAGACTTTTTTCTGCCTAAAGCCACCTCACTGTCCTTAAAACACACACAAACAGGCAAACGTCCTTTGGGTGACCTTCACAGGCTGCAAAGTCTTAAAGCTATGCCGGTGGGGCCTGAGTTTCATCGCTGAACCAAGACGTTTTCCCCAGTATCAGATTTCTCGCTTCCTCCCGACATTCCAGATTACAGGTATTCATGTGTCAGCACCAATGCTTGGACAGGACAGCAGATTCTGACGATTCCCATACCCACAAATTCTCTATCTGTTCAAAGCAGGCCAAATGACCTGAAAACAGGGCTGCATATCCCACCAAAGCTCCTCCTCTCAGTGAGCTGCCAACCAATAACCCCCATCCCGCCTATGCCTTCTTCTCTCCTCTCCACGGCACAATGGGCTGTGACAGTGGAGGACGAAGCTGTATTCTCCCATCGAAGACAAGAACATTGAGGCTCTTTAACGATTTTTCGGCTTAAGTGGGCAGGTGGCGGGTGTCTGAACGTGAGGCCTGCGTGACGCTGCCCTGCCTGAAATAATTAATGAGTTTCTGTCAACCACCCTGCTCACAGAAGAGTGTAAAAAGGGGTCACTCCTTGGGGCCCCGGTCCAGCTCTCCAGCAGGATCTCATTTAACCCTCCACGGCCAGGAACTGGACTGTGTGAGACAATATTGGCTAAGGGCATCCAACAAAGAACAAAGAAATTGAAAAGAGCTTCATGTTACAAGGATGGAGAACAAATATATTTGTTTAAATGTGACACAGATGTGATTTCTTTCAGGGCTGTATGAACAAAAATTTTTTTTTCAAATTTTAGACATATAGTTCTAGATTGTATACAGATCTGACATGAGGCCATCCAACGGCTATGAGAAGAATCGAAATGAAGTCAAAAGTCTTTATTATTTATTTGTTTGATTAATTATTCAACACGTTTCGCTCTGTTTTTCTTTTTTACTAGCAGCTGGTGTCCTAGTGGTTTGGGAGTTGCTGCTAGTGTCATCACTGAGGTACCCATGAGCAAGGGACCAATCCCACACACCGCTCCCAGGGGGCCCCTTGTTGATGGCAGCCCCTTGCTTGGTTTTTGTGTGATTATAAGGGTTCCACTTTTTTACTTTAGTTGTGTTTAGCTCTCTGGTTATGTGCAGCTAAGCTACGTCTTCCCCTATCAAACAGCGCAACCAGGCTGGTGAGATGAAGGCAGCAGTGTGACACATGAAACACCACCACATTTTTAAACTGCTGCTAACACACTTAGGCAAACACTAAGTGCCAATTCTGCTGCATCAGTTAAAAGAAACCCATGTTAGCTAGTGTGGCCTAAAATGATGGAGGGGAGAGAAGGACATCCTACACAGAGACCAGTTATGCTCTTTTGTACACTATGCCTGTGGCTCTGTCACCTGTGGGAAATAATCTCCTAACACTAGAGTCAATGCTTAGGTGGTTGGGAGTCTTATATTATTAAAAAGTTTTTACATCTCAACTTTATTGTCCATGTGCATATCACTATTACTGTTATCCAAGGTGGACAGTGTGTCAGCCAGGCATGTGTAAGGGGATGGTGAAATGTTAAGCGGTATTTACATGTTAACCTTATGCAATTTGATTTGCCTTTATTTATTTGTGTACATCTTTTAATTATTTGGATAGTTTACCTTGCATACAATAATTCTTGATATGACACATGACAACTTATTGGAGATGCACACCTTACCTCCTCTGGATGACCTTTATGCAAAAAAGGGGGGGGCGCCAATCAACACGCAAGAACACGCCTAGAACTCTGCATACACTGACCTTCTTTGTACCTCAGCTTGCCTGTTCTTTAGTGGCAATCTCTGAAGTGACCAACAGAAAACAAAAGTTCTGATTTAATTTAATAAAATACTGATTAATTCAAGATTTCTGATGGAAACTACATGTGTGTGCTTATTGAATCTACCTGCTGTTATGTCTTCCTGGTAAGCTTGCTTACGTTTAGTCTGTATTTTTAACTCTACTGCTAGCTTGTGCATTTAACCCGTTTAATCCCAAATTTTTCCCTGTTGGCCAGACTCTGATAGTTTTAAAAAAACAAAATATAAATAGAATAAACAGCCAAAACCTTTACAGCTAGTATAACTAGCACTATGATTATGTATTATGCTAGCGGCAACAAATGTTGCCATGCTTACATTTACTCTTCTTACAGTGAAAAGATGCATGCAGGCATATATTTGTCATGAAATAGTAGTAGTAAACCCTTTAGAAAATATTTGTTCAAAAAATGTTTTAGTAATATCTGTTAATTAAGGTATTTTACGAACTTCCTCATGTACAAGTTTGAGGCAGACATCTCTTTCCATAGGTGCAGGCTGGATGTAAAGGGGCCTGGTAATGTCTCTATTCACACAAGTCACACGACATTGATACAGTTTAGGGGAGACAACTTCTTTTTAATTTTTTTAACTTGCATTAGCCGCCCAAAGCCAAAACAACACTTTTAGAGCTTCCAAAATAAAAGAAAAAAAACGGCAACAATTGTTGCCATTGGGATTAAATGGGTTAAGCTGTCTTGAATGCTTATACTGTGAGGTGTTAGGTAAGTTTCATTGCAACTAGTTAGACAAAGGCCTGAGGTAATTGGGTGGCAAGTGGTGGGAGTGGCTTCTGCTCTCCCTGATTTGTTGAAAAAGGCCTACAGAATGTCTGTAGCGGTTTGCATCTTTCAAGAAGGACTCCTCTCTCAGCAAACTGCTCTCGGCTAAGTATCATTTCCTCCCTTCCTCTCCACTCTATACTCTGTAACAAATAATGTGCATCACACCTATTTCCGTTCACGGTGTTTCACGACTCCTAGTCTTTTCCAACTCAATGTTTCATGCTTTGAATTCCACTCTGTTACTGTAACGCACCCGTCTAAACTTCATATCATTGTACTTTACCATCCACCTGGTCCTTTAGGTAACTTCATTGATGAACTGGATGTCCTTCTGAGTTCATTTCCGGATGATGACTCACCGCTTCTCCTCCTTGGCGACTTCAATCTCCTAAGCGACAAAATGCAGACCTGTGGACTCGCCATGCTTCTGTTGTCTTTTGGCTTGACCCTTGGCGAGTCTCCACCAACTAACAAAGCAGGCAACACTCTTGGTATCCTCCAGATCACTTCCCATGTTCAACATACTGTCTACTCCTTTACATGTCTCTGATCATCATCTTCTATCTTTCAAATTCCCTCTTCAGACCTCCTCATCTCTTCCCCTGCATGCAGCACCTACGTCTGCCCGCAGGAATCTCTGCCCTTGCTCTCCTCATCTGTTCTATCCTCTTTACCTCTTCCAAACCCTAAATCTAATTTTGCTAGTGATTTAACCTCAGCCAAGTCTTCCTTCTTCATTACCAAATTTGAAAAATCCACATCTAACCCTCGCAAGGTCTTTGCCACCTTTTCAACTCTTCTTAAACCTCCTTCTCTCCCTGTATCTCTAGATCTCTCATCAGAAGATTTCACAAAGTTCTTCGATGAGAAGATCGATAACATTCGGGCATCCTTTCCTCCTACCACCACGCTGCCTGCCAGACAAAGAGCTGACCACACCGTCCAGTTTCATACCTTCTCTCTGCTCTCTGCTGATGAAGTCTCACTTCTCCTGACATCCAGTAGACCTACCACGTCTCCGCTCAACCCTCTCCCATCGAGCACTCTTCAGATGATATCATCAGATCTCATCCCGCACATCGCTTACATAAACAATGGTTCCTTGATGACTGGCCACGTTCCATCCGCTTTCAAGTCTGCTGTGGTCACGCCGATTCTGAAGAAATCATCACTGGTCCCTTCAGATGTCAACAGATCCCTCCTCTCCTTCCTTTTGAAAGTCCTGGATCATGCAGTGTATAATCAAATCAACTCTCTTCTCTCCCTAAACAGCCTCCTGGATCCTCACCAGTCCAGGCTCAAGACAGCTCACTCCACTGAAACAGCTCTCCTTGTGATCTCAGAAGAATTTCACGCAGCTAGAGCAGCCGACCTGTCTTCTGCTCTGATCCACCTCAATCTCTCCGCTGCTTTCGACAGTCAACCACCAGATCTTCCTCACCACTCTCTCCGACCTCGGTATCTTGGGCACAGCCTGGCAATGGTTCGCATCATACCTCGATGACCGGAGGTACCAGGTAGTATGGCATGGCACCCAGTCTGCTCCACGTAGACTATCCACTGGTGTCCCACAGGGCTCGGTCTTAGGACCACTTCTCTTTTCTCTTTATACTGGTTCTCTTGGGGATGTAATAGCCTCACATGGTTTCTCATATCACTTCTAGGCTGATGATACACAACTCATTCTCTCTTTCCCTTCCAATGATAATCAGGCATCACCTCAACCCGCATTTCAGACTGTCTGGCCGACATTTCCTCTTGGATGGCGGACCACGACCTCAAGCTGATCCCCAGCAAGACCGAGCTCCTCTTAAACAAAGGGAGCTCGTCTCCAAGTCATGATCTCACTGAAGAGATCCGACCCTTCCTCACCACAAAAGCTACACATATTCTTGTCCAGTCCCTGGTCATTTCCAAACTGGACTACTGGAACTCTCTACTGGCTGGACTTCCACAGAAGGTAACCAAACCGCTTCACCTGATTCAGAATGCAGCTGCCAGGTTCGTATTCAACGTTCCTAAGTTCACTCACACCACATTTTTACTAAAGAACCTCCACTGGCTCCCTGTGGCTGCTCGTGTTAAGTTCCAATCCTTAACTCTTGCTTTAAAGGCCAAAAAGGGACTTGCACCACCTTACATTACAACATTGATCAAACATGTCACTTCTTGTCCTCTCAGGGCTTCAAGCACAGCTCATCTTGATCCTCCGCGAAAGTGAAAGTGGCTTCAGTCATTTAAATGATTCAAAATGGGCTTAATTTGATTATTTTATTTAATTGGTCTTGATTGATTGTTTTTTCTGATTAGCTGACTGTTCTGATTCATTTAGGGTCAGTTTTAGCGGTAAATATAAATTGGGAGGAACGGTCTTGTTCAGCTACCTGGTATTTAACTACACAAATAACAATTGCTTTAGGCAGTCTATAGTATTGCAGTATGAACCTCTCCATATTATGTCTTAAAACTCTCCAGCTCAGTTGTGAGAATTACTGCTCAAAATGGCTGCATGTAGATATGTCGCTTTGAAGGAATCTAGATCATTCCAGATGGATGAGTAGGCTGTCACTACTCACAGTCAGCAGCAGACCCCTTATGTGGGGGCAGAGGGCTGGCTTCTGAAAGGCAAATTAACCTGCCGTCAGGTTTATCATAGGGATATTAATATAAATGATATTCCTCCCATGAAAAGCTAGAAATGCTCAGCATCCACCTACACGAGTGTCAAATCTCCCACAGTCTGTTTTCCTTCTGTATTTTTTTTATAAGTTTTAGCCTCAGAGGTGGTTACATATGTAAAACAAATTTGTTCTTTGATGTATATATGTTTAAACTTCATTAATTAATAGGTTCATCCAACAGGCTGCGAGGAGACAATCAGTGAAATGCAAAATTCAAATGTTGGATTAGACCTCACTTCCTGCTTCTGGTGGCCTGATGTCTGTTGGCGGGGTCAGAGGTGGTGATGAGCTAGAGAAAGTGGTAATTCACCTAGGGACATGACTGGCAAGCAGGCCCCAGGGGTCTGTTGGTGGCCCCAAGTGGTGGCATTATATGTGCCCCCAAGAACCAGCATGTCAATCTTCATAGAGGGGGACATGAAGGAACAGCTCTTTGCAGCAGCACTGCCATCTCTCAGCAAAGGTCTGTGAGGAACAGAAATGAACCATGTGAGCTTATTTCAGATCCAGTATATTAACACACACATACATACAATGTACATGTAATTTACAGACAAAACACAATATATAGGACAAGTGATACAAAAAGCATGTGTTCTGCTACAAACTACAGTAAAGTCAAGCACGTATAGGAATGAAATTGTGGGGCATTTGTTTATTTTTATCTATTAGAATTAAGTTTGTCAGTGAAAACATCTTTTCTTTGTCCATTTGGCTGTTGAATAAAGGTTCAAGTGAATTACCAAATAACAGATTTTAGGTTTCATTGTGTGACCAAGTGAAACTTTCTATAAAGTAGGCCTTGGCTCTAGTGCTCGATAACACCACCTGGTGCATTTCACACCAAGATATACTGGGTTTAGACGTACCACTAACACCTCGATTGAGACAAGAGGGTTCTCCCATGCAGATAAGTTTGTTAACATTTGTAGTTTATCAACACACGAAAATTAAAAGACACACTTGTCCATCATGCGTCAGGTCATATGGCCAAAGGGAGGGAGGTGATGCGCGCGCACACGCGCACACACACACACACACACACACACACACACACACACACACACACACACACACACACACACACACAC
>JBBJLR010000145.1:18189788-18210044 GCA_037577145.1 Brachypetersius gabonensis
AGAAGGGGAACGAGAGTCAGGAGGGAAAGTCAGAAGGGGACCGAGAGTCAGGAGGGAAGCCAGGAAAGAGGTCAGGAGGCAACCGAGAGCCAAAGAGGGAAATCAGGAGGCAACCGAGAGCCATAAGGGAAAGCAGGAGGCAACCGAGAGCCAGGCGGGAAGACAGGAGGGGACCGAGAGGCAAGAGGGAAGTCAGAAGGGAACCGAGGAGGGACACTGAGGGACCGAGGAGACATTAGGAGGGAACGAGGAGGACACTAGGGGACCGAGGAGGGAATGAGGAGGACACTAGGGGACCGAGGAGGGAACGAAAAGGACACTAGGGGACCGAGGAGGGAACGAGGAGGACACTAGGGGACCGAGGAAGGAATGAGGAGGGAGCTAGGGGACCGAGGAGGGCACAGGAGGAAACTAGAGGACCAAGGAGGGCACAGGAGGAAACTAGAGGGACCGAGGAGGGAACCAGGAGGAAACCAGGAGACACGGAGGGACCAGCGGACATGAACGTGACAGGAGACCTAGACTTAAGACAGAGGACAATGGGGACATCTGGTGGGCACACAGAACCAGAACAGAACACATAACCTTTACATAAACCAACACTAAATAACATAAATTCGGCCTCTTAGGCCTCATCGCCTACTAAAGGCGGAAACCAGTCTCTGAATCAAACAAACCTAACAGAACAAAGGAACATGACAAAACCCAAAACATTCTAGAAAGAAAAGAAACAGAAAGGAAACAAAAGGAAACAGAGAACCCACGGGCACGTGACCAACAAAAAATAGAAAAAACCGGCACGTGACCGGGAACCCAAGGCAAACTAGTCCGAAACCGTCACACAGGCACCAGATAAGTCTATTTGAGGGAGGTGTGTGATCATTTAGTCATGCACTTTGCACAATGCTAAGTACTGTATTGTGCTAATCCATTACTTAGCTTCATTTGCCTTGTAGCTCTGGTGCAGAACTAAAAAAATAAAGAAACAAAACATTTTTCTCTTAGTGTTTGAATCATACAGTACAATTCCAGAGTGATGAGGGCACAATCTCCCAATACACTTCTAATGTCTTCTGAACATTGAAGGTCACTACATTAGGTTTATGTATATCTAAGTACATTGTGAGTCATGGCCTGTGAGACTCTCTTAGGTCTCTGTAGCAGCAATAAAACAAACTCACAGAACTGTTTGATAATAATGCTGCTAATAGGCCTATAGCAAAGTGCTGGTTGGTATCAATAATGAATTGAAAACTCTATACATAACTTGGTTTCTAGTTTCTTATATTTTCCTCACCCTCTATACTTTTCAAAACATTATGTTATGGCTAAGCCAGGTTTCCCCATCCCTAGCAATGAATTAACATAGATTAGTTCATGCATCTGAGTGGTGATGTTGACTGATGATGAGAATTATGAATCATGCATTTTTACTGTTATTACTTTTATTCCTAATGAGGGATTAAGGACCCGTTTCCCATGTCAATCCTGAAAGCCCATTAACAAAATTAGTCCATTTAATTCTAAAGAACAAAGAGAGGTTGGAAATTGGGAAGGATTCACCAAGAGTGAATAGGAAAATTGCAACTCAGTTTTCTCTTTATTCCATTGTGCTTCTCATTTACACGAGTTGTCAGACATTCTGATCTGTGTGTTTCTCCGCTACTCTATCTATAACTCTCTCTTTCTTTCTTACTCTCTCTCTTTCTCTTTCTCTCACACACATACATTCACACACACACCATGTCACACACACTGGAGAAAAGACACTCACATAGATAAAACATTCACTGGGAGAGTGAACATGGTGGCGAGAAGAAAAATGACGTTCAGTAATCACAGTGAAGCGTTCCCAGTCATTACTCTGGCCTGTCAGTGTTCAGCCTCGGCCGCTCTCTCCTCCACTGATGCCTGCACTGCTGCTCTGCTACACTGAATCTGCCACAGCATAGTCCCTCTGTCTCTTTCTTTCTCTGTCTCCTTCACACACACATAACCATGCTCGCTCTCACACACAAACAGTATTAGGGTTGCACTGTATGTTGCAAGTTAATTGCCACCGTGCTATACGGCCCACTGTTATGAGAGGAAACAGCCTGCAAGATAATGCATTCCATTTACGGCTAGGCCAGGTGCATCAAAATTTAATAGCACTACGTTTGCTTTTGAACAGCAAATTAGCACTCTAACGAATTGAAGGCAACTCTGCTGCATGCTGTGAGCATGCTGACCAGTCTATGGCATTCCAGTGATCTGACAAACATACATTCAGATGGTCAGACAAATACACAGTCATGTCCCATTAAAATCCCTAAACCCTATATTTAACCTCTTGGAGGAGGTGTGTACCTTTTGTTTTCTAGCAAAATAATGCAATGTACTGTGAAAGGTATTCATGTTTTATGTTAGTTGAGACCAATGAGCAATGACTTGGGCATCAGTGACAAGAAAAAACCTTCCGAAAGCCTGAAGAGGAACCACTGCGAGGAACCATAACTCAAAAAGAGAAACTCCCTCAGTGCATAAGGAAGACATGGCAAGAAGCGCCAAAATTCTTTTCTATGAGCATGAGGAAGAAATGTTGAGAGGCACTAAGACCCTATTCATGCGTTTAAGTGGTGGTACTTTTTGTTTCAAACTTCAGCTTTGTTTATCTATTTAGCTTTACATCATATCAAAATAAATGTAGCAAAAATCCATTGTTTAGTGTAGTTTGAGAGCACTTTACATAACAAAAGTTGCCATTTTTGGGCCCAAGGGGATTAAAAGTTTATGGTCTGTGCACACAGTTAAATATATAAACATTAACAAGACACAGATAAATAAAATGACGTTCAGTGTCATGCGGCAGGGTGAGAACATAAACCCACCGCTTATTCTTTGAAACAGAATAACCATGCATGTGTTCATTATTAAATATAGAGTGGTGTTCGGTATTGGGTTGGTCACTCAGGTTAAATCCAGTCTGAACCATTAAAGTTAAGCTCATATGCATCTGCTGCAGCTGCTCACTCCCATTCCCCCTGATATAAACATATGTGCCTATACAGAGGTGCAAAAATGGGGTATGCAGTATATGCGGTGCATGTGGGCGCACTGCCAATTGGGGGCGCCAAAACAAGGGAAGGACAAGAAATATCATTGACATTTATGATCTTGTGCTTTTAAATTATGACTATGCTCTAAATATGCTGTTTAAAATATTTAAAAAATGAATAACCTGGCCACTGGCAGCAGATGTTATGACCAGCGATGCTGGGCATGTTTTTTTTAGTGGGGGGGTTGCCAAAAATGGGGGGACATACCCCCCAAAAAGTGAGTTGTTGCACCCCTATAGATGAACCTAATGTTCTTTATTTATTCTTTAGTTTCTCAAACATATGCACATGCACACAACAGTTCACAAACATTTACACATGCATAGAAAGAACATTGATTGATTTGATTTGACTTTAAAACATTTATTAATTTTCTTTTTTTCTCTTTTCTCTCTGTTTCTTTTTCTTCTCTCTCTCTCTCTCCTTTTTAGGCATCACCAGGGTTATAACAAATGATGGAAAAGTAGTGAAACAGCCAGACTGTGTTGGTGTCTATTACACAGTGGAGAATTTGTATGGGAGCCTTTATGAATGTCCTCAAGAACAGAGAGGTGAGTTCTCTTTCTCTTCCTAAATTATTACAACACAGACTTTACACAGGTCTGATACAAAGATTGAAGTTAACCCTCAAAAACACTTGGGGCGACCCACAACTGGAAATGTAACACAACTCAGTGCACCCGTTAGAATGCACTAATGCTTGTTATATTATGTGTTATACTCACAGAGACGCGCAACTAGTCAACTCTGTCATTAAACACCATTGCCCCATACCCAGACCAGTTAGATTTGATTGTTTTCATTTCAAACAAAACAAAATAAAACAACAACAAAAAATGGTTATGGTAGTGTTAAAAGCGGAACAGGAATACACAGTAAGCCTCTTTTTATCCTTATTTTTAAAACTACTTTCAGGCATCTAATACTGAACCATAAACAGCCAAACACAGCTACTTGTTTTACAGCGTTCTGAGACATCAGCAGAAACCTGTTTTGCCCAATCCACCAAATGTTCTCAGCATTGCTAAAACCAAACCATATGCAAGGCACAGTGCCTCAATTGGAAAAGCAGTAGCAGAGTAGTCTGCAGCCTCATGGCTTTCCTTCTGACTGAAACCTGGATTAGTCCTTGGCCTGTTTCAGCTTGGGAAAGGGACAATACTCCAGGTGGAAGCAGGTGGTGTTCATTCCAAAAGATCCAACAAATGCCTTCGAACAAATGAATGTGGTGTAGCAGACCCGCTGGATGGCATGGGCTTGGAGGGGTGGGGAGGCTTTAACACTGTTAACTTAATCTTTCCACAACATAGAAGATGAGAGATTATTAATCACTAGTCCTTCCCAGGTGTGGCAACAGAGACAGAAAACAGGGGGAAAGAAATAGAGTAAAGGTAAGAAAAGAAAAAGAAGCAAAGGTAGAGAGAGAGAGAGAGAGAGAGAGAGAGAGAGAGAGAGAGAGGGAGAGAGAGAGAGAGAGAGGGGAAAGAAGAGCTAGAGAGACAGATGAAAAGGAGAAAGTGAGCATGTGACATAAAGAAAGAGGGAGGGTTAAGAAAGATGGGAGAAAAAGAATAAGGAAAAGTAATAGAGATAGAAACAAAGAAAGAGATGGAAACAAGCAGGGAGATAAAGAGAATAAAAGATAAAGTAGAGAGAAAGAGATAGATGAGAAAGTGAGCATGTAGGAGAGAGAGAGAGAGAGAAGAAAGAGATGAATAGACAGACAGAGAAAAAGAGAGAGTGAGAAAAACATGAGAAAGTGAAAGGAAAGCAATCGAGCGAGAGCTAAAGAGGGAGAATGAGAGAGAAGAAAGATTAATAGACATAGAGAAACAGGAAAAAGTATGAGAGAAACAGAAGATGAAAGGAAAGCAATTGAGAGAGAGAGGGAGAAAGAGAGAGAGTGAGAAAGAAATACTGAGAGAAAGAGAGAGAGAGAGATAATGTGGATTCTTTGGAAATTCTCTCTCCCTTGTTTTCACTCCAGAGCAGAGTGGCTAATCCAACAAGATGGCTCGATATGTTCTTGCACATTGCACCTGCACCCCCAGTGGATATAGAGTGATCTCTCAGATTAAGGACGGGGCAGTAGCCTTTCAGTGAGGCCAGAGAGAGGACAGAATAGGTTCAACCAATTCAACAAGACAGTCTGTCTAATCCTGCAGACACAGCCCACTTTTCCAGTGTCATTTAATGCACTTCTACACACATCTGAACACTAAACAAGACATTTGAGAATGGAACCAGAAAAGACGTCCCCTTCTGGCTGCGGTGGATGTAATCTGCACAAAATGACAAAACAGGCTCAGTATTCTGCATTGACTACACCAAATGGAATAAATGTGCACTATTTTGTGGCCTAGTGTAATGGACATAACCTACGCATGGCCCTGAACTTTCAATACAGTACTTTTAAGAACTGGAATCAATGATTTGAACAGTCACAAATGAGTTCAGTTGCAGATAAATGCACAAAAAATCTAAGGGTTTAAAATAATTAATAGGACATTTAGAGGTTGTCATTATGGTAAAAAGGGGTCAGAGCATATAATAATATGATTACAATAGTTATACAATAATATACTTGTAATACTTTTAAATAGTCTTAAATAATCTACAAGGTATCATACATAAAATAGCAGTAGTGGTAGAGCCACACTACATTTCCAGTGGCGACAAAAAAGGTTTTCAAACACAGGCTTTATCATTTCCATAGAAAAGCAGTGCCAATAGAATAGTTGGACTTTGTAATAATTGAACTGCATATCATGCACTGGAGTGATGAAAGTCATTACCTTTGGCATAAACAAGTGGTTTGTGATCTATGACCGATCATCCAACATCAGAACCTAATCTTGTTTATGCACTCATGGCTGAATGCAGTCAAATTATTATAGCAATGTCCTAATATCTAGTATAATGCCTACTTAGAAGAGTAGAAGCTGTTACTACAGCAAGGAGGGAGGCAAATTCCTTATTAACACTTTTGGTTACAGAAGAATCACTGGATGAGCATCTGCATACAAGCTTTCATCTACTGTATCTACAGAAAGAATATGCCGAAATTGTACCAACATGTCTTGGTACATTTTAAAACTCTAAAATAAACATCTGTATATACATCAGTGAAAAACAAACAAACACGCAAACACAAAAACCTGCCCATCAGTCCAAATCCAGCCAATCCCCAACAGCAGTTGTGCCTAACTCCACCAGTTTGCCAAACAGAGCCCAGAGTGTAGTGGAAGGGACTTGAGTTTAACTGTGTTTGAAGAGTACTGTGCACAGATGGTGAGTGTGGCTGCCAGTTCAATCACACTTACGCACCCACTGCTGAGTGAGGCCTGCACTCCGCAGCCTATTCAAGTGATCCCTGCGTGAACTTCCACTGAGTTAGCGCACACCAAGACTTAAAAGCCACCATACTTACCAACCCAGTCCATTTGGAGCTCTGCCCGGTCGGGCCCTGGCAGCTTCGCCCTCAGGCCAGTCGCTTTATTGGCCATTTCAGTAAGCGTGTTTGCAACAACAGAAACAGCTGTGCACACCGAGAGTCACCCAGGGCATGCATGCTCACCAGTGTAGCAATTCAGGCTCTGTGAAATGGCTATAAATGAACGAATGTGCAAACATGGTAAAAAGAGCCAGTTGGACCAAGTGGGTGATATTTTACGATGTCCAGTAATGTGCTTCTGTTTGAAAAGGCTGAATTAGCCTGTATTAGTGGAATTATGCAAAACACAGTCAAAGCTAACGTGAAAGAAATGCATACTTTCAGTTCCAAAAGATGTGATGGACTGCATGACCTACTTGCAGTACTTACTTCAGGCTTTGAGATTTTGCGACAAAATCACAATTACATTCTACTGACCCTTTCAAGTTTGTGCAACAGCACTGAACAGAGCACAATCAGATCTTCCTGTAGGCCCTTAGTGGTGATGTGGGGGGTTTGCTATGCATACCTGACCATCCTGCAAGCTAATCTAATCTAATAGATCTCGACTTTCCCAAATTTTTTGCATAAAAACTCACTATCATGTGGAGTCATGTCTGAAGCAAACCACTGCCCTAAAGGAGGCTTGTGGTCTTCTTGTCTCTGTTTTTTTTTTTCAGAGGGTCTTGCACAATCTGAGCTTGGGGCGTTGCTGAGCAACTCACACCTGCATCTTTGCACCACATAGGAAACTTTGAACATGAAGCTGGAACAGTCCTCCTAGGGCCAGTTCAAACCCCAACACTGCTTTGTACTTCTTGAAGCATTTGATGTTCTATGCCTTCAGAACATTCTTTTTTTCAAGTGTCTGCCTATCATGCATTCCATGTTTGGAAATGTAGACTGTGATTTTGTCCTCAGTTTCAAAGTGGTAACTTTGTAGCAAAGACGGTAACAATGAAGCCATTGAAGGCCATGAGTTCTGTAAATATTTGCACTTGCATCAGACAAATATAGACATTTATTTCAGCTGGGTTTCAGGTCTGAGCACTTTTTTTTTGCTTGCTCTGTTGACTCTATGGTGACCTTATACTTTAAATGAATTGATTTGTTCTCATCTTGACAATTTTGCGTTGCGCTGAATATTTTAGGAACCCTAGCCTCATGAGTGCATCAGTAACTCAGTGAAAATGTCACTGCCTGGAGATCTGTTTCTGAGCCTCTAAAATGTGATGCAGGATTCAGATGTAAAACTCGATGTCTTCTCCCCTGTGGCAATCAATAAAAAGACAGATAAAGTATAAAGGCTGGGGCTTTATCACTCGCTATTTGTTTGCCACACTGCACTGACAATGCAGTCAGAATTGGATTCTCTTTCTGCCAGTGAGCACGCAGCTAGCGAGGGGGTTGTGGGTGGGGGGGCGGGCTTGGGGGAAGTGGGGGGCTGCATCTGGAGAACACGCAGATCACAGGCTGGGATCTGGACTGGGATACGACTGTAGACAAAGTGCTTTAATCAATTCCTGCTGCTCCGCCATGGTGACAGTGTTTATCGTCAGAAAGCATCTGAAATATATGTACATCTGACTCACTGGGCCACAATTTATCACTCGCTGTGAAAGATCTATGTGACTATTTTTTTTTAAGTGGCCATACTGACCTTGAAGGAGATGCAGCAGATACATGGACCTGAGTGTGGCAGGAGACATTGCTCATATCTCTCATTTTCGGATTCTGACAAAGACGTCAGTATGCAGTAAGGGTGGAACTGTCAGCAGAATTCAGAATTTCATCCTGAATGATACAGTGATGTCTAGAGTCCATGTTTCTCACAGCAGAAAACATAAGAAGGGCCTGACAATGTGTATATATTAGTCACATGTGTATATATTACACTCATTAACTGCAATATTAAAAACAATGACAGGGGAAGCAAATAACAATAATTACAATGGCACCTGTCAAGTGGAGGTGGGATATATTCGGCAACAAGTGAGCAGTCAGTTTTCGAGGTGTTGGAAGCAGGAAAAATGAGCAAGCGTTCAAATCTGAGTGACTTTGACAAGGGCCAAATTATGATGGCTAGTCTGAGTCAGTGCATCTACAAAACAGCTCATCTTGTGGGTTGCTCACAGTGTGCGGTTTTAGTGCCTAGCACTAATGGTCCAAGAAAAGACAAGTGATAAACCAGCAACAGGGTCATGGGGAGGGAATGCAAAGCATGCAAAGCATAGCTACATCACAGATGAGAAGACACATACAAAAAACACACACATTCTTTGTTCAGCATATAGGTTTTACAGAGAAAGTCTGCCATTTAACTTATTGCTGCTGGCAGCCTAGCCTAGCTTCTTATGCTTCTTATATAGAAGGGACCCGGAAACAAACTTCCCAATACTCTATAGCGCCCCGTTTGGGGAGAAGCCCGTAACTGCACCCTAGTGTTACAGTTTAGTCTTGTATTGTTTTGCCTTGCACCAGTTTCCTGGAGAAGTGTTGTTTTGTTTCACTGTGCACTGGTATATGGCTGAAATGACAATATTATATACAAATATTGCAGAAACGATCATATCCTGTAGAATCTCAGGATATGCAAATATGTTTATTTTCTTTTGCATGAATCACAACAGTGCAGGTTTTTGGAGATCTCAGTTGGTGATGCAGATCCGGGCCCTTTATTGAAACTGTTTTTCTAAAATTATGTGTGTGTGTTTGTGTTTGCGTGTAGAACCACAAAATATTAATGGATTCTGCAAAATATCTAAATATAGTACAGGCTAACTAACCTTAGGCACTGTTCTGTTAATGCAAACTCAAAAATGTATGCTTACCAGTAATTAACTTGCACTGAAATAAATCTAGCCTACATATACAATTTGCAGGCCTTCCACTTTAAAGTCACAAGAAGCCTTCCAGATCAGCTAATGATAAGCCACAGCAGAAATCAATGAAGAAAAACAGGCACCGTTGTGCACTGTAAAATGTCATCATTAAAGTAGCCACTATTCACAGTGCACTCTGTACTTATACTGTTAGATAAAAAAAGACAATTTTAATAAGATTTCGTTTTCTTAAGTGTTCAGAAACGTGTATATTTTTTTAACCCAGAGAATTATGACTGCTGGGTGCCGAGGCACTGGAGGCCCTTGGCTGCCTGTTCGAAGGTTCCTGGAATTACCTGGATGACGACTGAAAACTACTGAAACAGTGTCAATAAAATTTTATTGGTTAAATGAGAACATTTAGTCAAAAATAGAACACTGCATTCCAGCATGAGAACCTCATGCCAACTGTAAAAAATGGTGGTGGCTGTATGAACCTTTGGTTTCTGATAAAGACAGCTTGGCACCAGTGACAGAGCTACAAATTCATGGATAAGGAAAATTACTAGCAGAGTGTCAGAACACCATTTAATGAACAGAAGCTCAGCAGATGGTAGGACAAAAAATGGTTGAAGAAATGTTATGATGTAGAATATCCAGAGCCTAAAATCCAAATAACCTAAGAATATAACGATCAAAGATTTTCATAGAACCATATGTCCAAACCAAGAACCTTTTAGGAACCTTTAAGGGCACTACTAGGCTCAGAACAGTGGAACGATGGAAGAACAGGAACGGAACGGAACTGGGATTTGCTCTGCAAAGCTCAAATTGACTTTGCTAAAATGTGAACCAATCTGCTGGCGAGTTGTCCCATTAAAAGTGGTAATCTCTGAATGAACTTTAATTAAAGCAGTAATGGTCCACAGCTTAAAGAAAGGCAAATAGGCAAATTGGCTAATCTGTTTTAATTACTTAACTTGCAGATTAATAATTAATTGAATATTATACAATTCAGCCGTTCAGTAAATTATTCAACAGAGAGACTGAATCAAATTTTCAGTGGCGAGTGAGCAAAGGAAGACATTGCACAGCTGCTGGGGGGAAAACAGAGAGACAGAGACAGAGAGAGAGAGAGAGGAGAGAGAGGGGAAAAAACTAATTTCATTTTTCACCCCTCAATTCGCAATATACCTGAATATACAAACAAAACACACGGTGTCTCCTGCTCCAGCGAAGCCTCATCTCTCCGTTTATCACATGGTTGATTCTGGCCATTCAATTTGCAATACATCCTATTTAAAACGCATTATCCTACACATGTGTGCGGCTGCCACTGAGCAGCAGTGAGCCAGTGATTGATTTGATTTGAGGCAGGAGTGAGGGTTGGAGAAGGCAGGACAAACACGTGTTCCACTTCACAGATGAAGCTTCTTTGATTTGGGTGGAGGGATCCCCATGAGATGACATTTGGAGCACACCACTGATCTCAGTGAACCCAACAGCACATTTCGTCCAGCACAAACTGCCTCTCTTGTCCTGCCCTACTTTTTTTTATCACAAACAGATACTTTGTTAGCTACATTTTCAACCACCAGTGTACACAACACCAGCTTTTACCTCGGTCAAACCACTCTAATGTTCTCAGTCTATACTCTGGTACAGCATTTCTACCAAAAGTGAGGTTAAGGGAAACTTGTTTTGACTGAAAATCATATAAAAACAAGGGAATCAATTGAGGTAAAGTACCTTTCAGCATGGAACAAAAATCCCCAGGATTTTTAAAAATATTTAGCCCCCATTTGATCCCATCTCCTCTCCTCCTTTTTCATATTTTTTATTTTTGCAGTTAAAAGACAGCTCCTATAGACAGAGGGTTCATTGCATTAATTAACTATTTTAAGTGTAATATCCATGATGTTTGACTCCACAAAACTTTTATTCCTGACACCAAGGCCATAATAAGTTGATAATGATTTTATCAACTTAAACACACTTGTACATCTTAATCAAGGCTTTAGTTAAAAGATATACTTAATAATTTCAGGGCTTGTCCTAAGAAACTTAAAATGTATTAAACTATATGTATTAACTTTAAAACTAATAACAAATCACTTCACCTTTCAGATTTGATCTTCTACACCAGACTTTGTAGATTGGCAATGATTTAAAGCACAAAACAATAATCTGGTGTTTATAAGTGGTCTGCATTCATGTTTGTTTCTTTAATCCAGGGTGGGTTTTACCCATGGGATCTTTAGTCCCCTGTTCCTCGAATATGTCAACCAATCAGCAGTCACAATTAAATATTTAAATAAAAATACTTTATGTTTATGAGAATACTTTAGAAATAATTTGAATTAACGAATAGAAATACACTCATTGAATCAGTAACCTGACAAACACAACAAGAAAGAATCTACAGCCTGTAAACATACGCGTACACACACACACACACACACACACAAACACAAAGCCATGTATGCTTTTACATAATCTGGTGGCACAACATAATGATGGTTAGCTTAATCTAGACATACATTCACATCAATATATTCCTCTAAAAGGGTCTTTATTCCCTGTTGACTGGCAATACAGCAGTGCTGATTACCCGCGTTTCAGTGCCTGCAGAAGATGAAGAAAAGGAAGATAAAAACGGCTACAGAAATATGGCAATTATGCTCATATTACCCTTTGTGTTTAGACAATTAGGTTTAGTATTCTACGCCATCCATTTAATTCTGACATTGGTATGTAAATAGCACATTTCTCCTCAGGAAATGCATAGTGTTGAACAAAACAGTTCTAATGACACATAAACAGACCAGAATAATACCCTGGGCATGAAAATAAGAACTTAATTATGATTAAAAGCCATGATTATGTGTTCACACTTCCTCTGGGGCAATTCGTTTTACCTTGGCACTTTCCTCTTGTACTGAATATTATTTTATGAACATTTTTTTATTTGTAAATCAGGATACTGACCATTACAGCCTCTCAAATTTGAAATGATGCACTGCCCTCCATTGGCACCACAAACATAAAAATTGTTACTTCCTCAGTGAACTAAAGGTAGCCGGGAAAGAGATAAAATAAAACATGAAGCAAAAGTCTAAAAGATAGGAAGCAAAAGTCTAAAACATACTGCAGGTATGTTTGAGAATATGTGATTTGATGTATTTGCAATTATTGTACAATTTTATATTTTATGAGACAACTGGCTGACTGGTGTTTTAAGATGGCTTGGATTTGTTCACATGGCTTGTCTTTGGCATCTTATTTTGAGCTCATAAACTGGGAAGTGGGAGTCCTGTAGCAACCTCAGTTTTCAGAATTGCAACTGCTAAAATCAGAAATAGGGTGAAGTTTGTATGTTCAGATTTGGCAGTAGCCATGGACTGCCAAATTTTGGGGGGCATGTCACTTAAACACTACCAGCTATGCTTTACCTCATATATCTCAGGCTCCCACTATGTAAAACATTGTAATAATCTCCTGCTAGGTGCACACTTGTAGCTTGAATTTAGGTTGCCTCACCATATATCAGAGATGGGGACTCGAGTCTGAGACTCGGACTCGAGTCGCACTTAAGTCTTGCCCTTTAGACTTGCCTTCAGTGACTTGAGACTTGACTCGGTGCTGTGACTCGTGAGTCATAACTCGTAAACCATGTTAATTCCATGGAATTATATATTTATATCTCGCACTCTTTCCGACGACCTCTCACCTCACCCCTGTGTCCCATTACTTTTGTCCGCGGTGAACTTTTTTTTTTAGCTAATTCGAGGGGTCGTTGGAAAGGGGTCATGGAACCCCATTTAACTGTGGAGTTTTACATTTAGAGTGAGAGATATATTTTTCATATTTAATATTTAGATTTAAGATAATTTAAGGCAAATCCTCCATGTTGGTGAGGGATATAGGGGAATATCACAGCACACAGTGCCGCCAGCTGCTAAGCAACAGCCAATAGTAATCACTGGGCGTGGCCAATTAGCATATCTTCTAAACGTTCAGAGCTCAACATTATTACAGCTCAAAAATCTCACATTTAGAGTTGCCGCTTGTAAACATTAACTTTCAAAGACTTGAGACTGGACTTGGACTTGAGCACAAAGACTCGAGACTTGACTTGGACTTGGTACATTGTGACCATCTCTGTCATATATCAGCAACCTGATCAGTTGACACATGTAAATATAGTTTATCATTTCTCACTTTAAATAAAAAAAGTATGTTCAAAACCATTTTTAAAAAGCTTTGTGAGATAGTGCTCATAGAGATCACTGTGTTCGTTCTTGACCTTATGGATTTGAACCATGTTTGCTGTAAGATAATGGATAGTCTGTCTGGACTTTTCTCTAGGCAATAGTCTAAGGCTTAGTGTCAAATAACACTAGATCAGGAGTTCATTTTTATGACGTGTGCCAAAGAAAATCCTGAGGAACTTAGAGAGAAGAGAGTCGTCACACAAAAGGAAGAAAAGGTGCAAGAAGCTGTGAGACAAATGCCCGTGGCATCAGACATCACAGCTGCATTATTTGACCAAAGGCTACCAAGAGCGCATATCTGGACCGAGCACAAACCAGTTTAATTATGAAGGTCTCCCATTGTGCACTTCCCTATTGAGGATTATTGAGTATTCCACAAAGGCTGACCTCCCAGTAGTGCTGAAGGATTACACTGAATGAAAGATGAAATAATGAATGCAGATTTTTTTTTTTGAAGATCTTGTGAAAATTGTAAGAGCAAGGATCACAGTAATGCTGGATTGAAAGCAATATGTAAACCCTTTCGAAATATACCATTTACTCCACTCTATATGATCTATATGTAGAAATTAAGGTGTTTAAAATCATTTGAAATTCTGCATTTTTTAGATTATACATTTCTGCATGTTCAGCTTCACCCATTTCAGTTTAGTTATAAGACCACTATTAGATCCAGACCACTATTAGAATTAGACAAAATACATCATCAGTCTTAAAAGGTGCAGTACCAAAAAACTGAAAATTTTATTCCAACGGACAAAGGGTTGTATGCCGTATGCTGTATTGTTAAACGTTCGCAGAACCACCTCACAACTGATTTATCATCATGCTTTTTTGAGTGTGTACACAAAGTTGCCACTGAACTGCAGGTTTTAGAGCACCTGGCTTCATGAACATGCCTTTATGGTTTGCTACAGGGTGTGTTAAATATGTATTTATTATGGTTTTTTTTTTTCATTATTCATTTCACATTCAGGTTTGGCAGCATCGTAACAAAGAACAGAAAATATTAAATAAAGGACATCAAATGTAACACAGACATTAAAAATGCATAAGGGTTTACAAAGTTTATCGCATGACTGCTAACTAAGTCACTCACTCACAGACTAACTAGCTCACTCACTCACTCCTCCAGTCACTCACTAACTAGCTCACTTATTTGATCCCTCCCTCACTCACTCACTCACATTTATGGCATTTATCAGACGCTTTTAGCCAAAGCGACTTCCAGTCCCTAATTACAGGGGACAGTCTCCCTGGAGCAGCTTGGGGTTAAGAGTCTTGCTCAGGAACCCATTGGTGATGTGCTGAAGGTAGGATTCGACCCATGACCTCTTGGTCTATCCTACCCACTACGCCACCAACACCGTATTTGGTGGTGTCCATATATGATGTCCTCACTCACTCACCCAGGACGTCATACATCATAAGAGCAGTGTCATGGTAGAGCCATTTGTGATTATTGCATTTAAGGAGTTGCCCCTGCCATCAGAAGTCCATGGGTTTGAATCCCACACCTTGCTCCTTGGGTGCTGTGTTCCTGTCGTCCTGCTGCTTCACTTGGTGAATGGGTTAAATTCAGAGAGCGAATTTAGTGCTGTTCACACTGTACTGTGTGCTGTGGTGTGTTCATGTATGACAACTGGTTTTGTGCTCCTTGGTAAACACAGCCCAAAGAGAGATAATTAAGTTATTAATATTTTTGATTTATTAGTGTTATTTGGACCTATGTTGTACAGAAAGGAATCATATCACACCATACTTTCATCAAAAATTGCATTTTGTATGATGATGTATGTATGATGGTCTACTGCAAGAAATGATACGATTTCGCCAGATATAATTTCCATATTATATACTATTGAATGGACAAAACAGATAAATACCAACCAATATTGTTCAAGATATAAAGTCAATGACCTGTAAACAGTACTTCTATTGCTAAGTGGAATAGGAGAACCCAAGGGTTAAAACAATAATGTGTATAAGAGGCAAATAATAATGCTAAAAAAACATACACACATGTATACAGTATTAAAATTAAAGCTGCCAGAAAAGTTCTTTAGAGTTGGGTGTTAATGGACCAGTGAATGGCCCTTTTAAGAATTATTATTGTTAAAAAGATGTGCGAATGCGAGACTTTTTTCTCCTATAACTATTGGTACAAACCAATAACTCTTTTAGAGGCTTTTAACTGTCTATTTGCTTTGTCTAACCTCAACACATTAATGTTACAATATGAACTTTTGACTTCTGTGTGATGCTATGTAAGAACATAGCAGTCCTCTAGACAAGATTAGACACCTGTGTAGTGTAGTGCGCTCCAACAACATTCTCATAAAACATTTCTTAAATTGTGAGAAAGGGTTACATTTATTTGATTGCCAGAAATTCATTTCCTACACTGCAGTAATGTCTGGCTTTGAACTTAGCTTGAGTCAGGCCCTTATCACCTCAAAGCCAGAAGTGTGACAAGCCTGTGTAAGAACACAATGCCCCAAAGCGGTGTCCTCAGCCGCCAAAAAACAAGATTTCTCTGCCAACCATTACATTACCCTGACTGCAAAATAAATTAGTGTCCACTGTGGGGAATGGGCCAAGTTCCGATTTAAATGAGAAAACATTCACTCGGAACTGACTCTTTCCACTCTTTCTGGCGGGCAGGCCAAGCGTTGTGTGGGGAAAATCTAAGTCAATTTATTTCTTTAAACTAAACTATTCTGTCTCAGTAAAAGAGAACTTTATTGACACTGACGTCGAGATACAGAAGATTTAATTATGAGATTTTACACTTGAACTGTACATTATTACAAAACTCACACTATGCAGTATGAATGTCACTGTCAAAATTGGTTTGGAATAGCGAGCGCTGATGAAAACTGATCCGTATGAAAATGCATTATTTGCTTCAGGGGAAGGCTTTGGGTAAACGCAAGCAAAGGACAACCTCCACAGATCCAAGAGACAAAAAAGGTTGGCAATTCCTCCCAAAAACTGTGCAGAAAACAAACAATTACATTCATGGCTGCCTTTATTTGCTCCATGATTGAGCAGGACGAGCAGACAGGAAAGGCAGATTAATTAACTTGGGCCTAAAAAACCTTTATTCTTAGAACGCTGTCACATTGATGGATGGCTGATTAAAGTCAATGAGATGGCTATCAGTACATAACAGTGAAGCATTAGGGGAAAAAAAGGAGATGAAAATATATTGCACTACAAACGTGTGCTGTGTTAATGCGGACCCCATTACTATGGTCCATCTACTCGGCCAGATCATGTGATGGTGAACTGAAGAAACATGATGAACTGGTGTGTAGTGAAAAGAGAAGAAACGGGCAACGCGTCACACCAGCAACAACTCAAAATTGCCTGTTTCTGCCATCTTTTGATGAGATTTCTCATTAGAGGCCTATACAGAACAGGCTCTGGAAATATTACAGGATTAATTAAAATGATAGGAATGGGGAGATTCAGCTGCCAGTGGAGAGAGAGAGCTGGGCCAGGGTAATCATTGTTCTGATCAGAGGGCCATTGTATTCGCTTGAAAGCAAGTATCGTCAGTGGGACCAGTGGCTTGCATGTGTTTATCTCCCATCCTAGGCCTGTTGCGTGTTTTTTTTTTTTCTTTTTTACTTTCCAAGACTCATCGTTGATTAAGCATTCAGCCTATTCATACTGGAGAGGTTCAAAGGCTCCATTTACTTGCCAGCACTTTGAGCATTCATCAGAGCATGTTTTCAGACATCACTCTATTCCCCTGCCTTTTCACAGCTCCATCTACAGATCGGTAAGATTCCATTCCAGCAACACACATGTTGGCCTGCTCTTCAAAGTTTGTAAGTGTTAATGAATGTGCAGTTCTGCTGACAAAGGCTGAGTGTGAGGTAAAATAAAAATTGTAGAAAGGGTAAAAAGAATTGCTTTAGAGAGCTCTCTTTGGGGTGATAGCTTGCAAAGGAAAAGGTGAACTAGCTGAAAGTTAAAAGACTGGGCTCTCAAAATTTCTGTTCTGACTTGACTCATCCTACAGCTATAAAAGGAACGTCTTTTTTCAGTCAGGACAGCAAAGGCCGTCCTCCATCTGTTCAATTACAAGAGAGATTTAGCAGATTATAATTGCATTATCTGTGCCTGCTGCTCTCCGTCACAGGTCCACTCTAGAGACCAGAGTAAATCCTTAACACTGACTCATAAACACATGTCAAATGTGATGACTCCATGTGTAAACCTCCGACCTGCATTATTATGCTGTATTTTGCTTTATGGCTGATATGGAAAGACATATGTCATAACATGTTTCAGACAAACACTCCTAAGCAAATATACCCTTTTCAAAAGCCAAAAGTATTGTTCTTCTTTGATTGAAGTATAGCGACTTTTGACCTTATATGTTATTCTGTACAAGGTTAGAGGAAAAATTCATTCATTCATTCATTCATTTATTTTCTGTAACCGCTTAGTACTTACTAGGGTCGCGGGTACCCAGAGTCTATCCAGGTGTCTACGGGCACGAGGCAGGGACTTACCCTGGCCGGTGCACCAGCCCACCACAGGGCACACACACACACACACACACACACACCATTTGTTCACACACTCACTTCAGAAGCCCCAGTTCACCTTATGTGCATGTCTTTGGACTGTGGGAGAAACCGGAGACCCTGGTGGAAACCCACACCACCACATGGAGAAAATGCAAACACACACACACACAAGACCAGGACCCGGATTCAAGCCCCCAACCTTAAGAGATGTGAGGCAACAGTGCTACCCACTGGGTAGAGAAATCTCACCTCCAACTATTGTTGAGCAAAAGCGCCAGCGGTCTCGTCTGCTCTGTCACTCATCTAATTAGATTTTTACACCTTTTCATTTTCAGGTTTTTTTGCAGTTATTTTGGTTAGTTTACACTGAACCCTTTGTTTGTTTTAAAATGAGTGAGGTGGATTGACAGCAGTAAGTGTGCTGTTTTCAAAGGTTTTTAACCACACCATGAGGTGTGTCAGCTGTTGAAGGGAGACATGGAACATTAATATTAGGCAGGATTAGTTTTGGGGGCAACAGTGGGTTTTATGTGGTCACATTGTTTTCCTGTGGGTAACGGTCTATTGACAGATGCCAACTAGCCTTTCTTATTATGGATTGGATAAAGTGAACTACAACAAAACGTAGTGGAGTCATGTCACCAGCATCCCAAGCTTCTTTATTTTATAGCTATAATAGCTTGTCCAGAACGCTGCTGCTCGTCTGCTGACAAACACCCGGAAGCACGACCATATCACACCTGTCCTGTATTCTTTACACTGGATACAGGACTTTTTTTTTGTATCCATGTTTTTCATGTGTTTAATTGCCATTTCAAGTCTTAAAAAGTAAAAGTGATCGTTCTGTCATACGTGAACACACCACAGCACACAGTGTGAACAGCACGAAATTCTTCCTCTGCATTTAACCCATTCACCAAGTGAAGCAGGGGGCAGCAGTGTGTGGGGACGGTACCTTGCTCAGGGTACCTCAGAGGTGCCAAGCGGTCTTGGGAATCGAACCTGGACTTTCTGATCACAGGGCGAATGCCTTAACCACTAGGCCACCAGTCCATGTTTAGTTTGTTTTGTTTCTTAATGTTGTGAAGCACTTTGGTCAACTTTGGTTGTTAAAATGTGCTGTATAAATAAAGATTGATTTATTGATAGATTGATTGATAATGTTTTTACTAGCTTTTTGAAATGTGTTAAAATAGAAAAAATAAGGACAATTCTGCTGTTTTCAAAGGTTTGGTACCCTGCAATGAGATGTGTCAGCTGTTGAAGAGAGATGTGTAAAATTAACATTAGACTGCATGGGTTTCAGTTTGTTTTGTAATGTTTCAGTGGCAATGATGGGTTTTAATTTGTCCAGTGGGTAATGTCCTATTGATAGATGTCAGCTAACTAAAGGCTTTCTAAAAGCGAGGGGGACAAAATGAACCATGATAAACACATAAACTATGAAATAACGAAGCCTGTGATGCTGGGAACACAACTCCACAACCTTTTACTTGTATTCTAAAATGTGTAAAATAATATGAATAAGGACAATCTTCTTTTGGGGAGATGTTTTCCAAACTTTGATTGATGCCGCCACAATCATTTGTCATTTTGTCAGCTGCCATGTTGATGCACATTTAGATTATTGTCTCCAGTCCATCTGTACAGTTTATCTGAACTGGTAACTAAGTACACTATGGCTTGATCCTGATAGTTCATGGGATCACCACTGGCAACCAGAAACTTCCACAGACCATGCAAAGGTGAGGGTTTGCTCTATGGCTGAAGAAACAGTCCCATAAGACTCAAAGCTGCATGTGCAGCCTCCCATGACTCAGCACAGATTCTCCTGAGCCTAGAGGACTTCTTCTTAATCCTCTTGCACTCTGCTGCTCAATCAAAGGAGAGAGGGAGAGAGGGAGAGAGGGAGGGAGAGAGTGTGTGAGAGAGAAAAAGAGAGAGAGAGGGAGAGAGAGAGATAGAAAGAGAGAGGTATAGAGATGGAGAAAGGAGGAGAGGGAGGGAGAGAGGGAGGGGGAGAGAGAGAGAGAGAGAGAGAGAGAGAGAGAGAGAGAGAGAGAGAGAGAGAGAGAGAGAGAG
>JBBJLR010000145.1:18218626-18231507 GCA_037577145.1 Brachypetersius gabonensis
AGTTTAACAGAACAATACTATGAGTGTCCATAACTGTTCACTGCTTAACTTTACTTGTTTCCTTAAGTGAAAGAAAACATTTTCAGCCCTCTATACATGCAAATTCTTTCCTCCAGCCCTGGCGGCTAAGGCTAAAGCTATTTAGCCTGTTTGTTTGTTTGTTCATGATCATCAAACTGTAATTCTGAATATCTATTCTCCTGCTGACTTTGACACATGTGCTAAATGTAATTAACTAATGAACTTCATCAGAAGTCCTTGACTAGCTCAAAAATTTAGATTTAGGCAAAGGAGTGTTATGTGCTGGTTGGAACTCTGTAGGAAAGTAAAACTGGTGACTACTGACCTGAATACATAAATAAAATCCATAAATAAAAAAGTCACAATGCTATCAATATTATATAACATACTTACATTATCTTTTATAAATAAAGTCTGATTGATGTTAAAGGACCATGCGATAGACTTTTGTAGAGGGTTGTAATTGCAAAGTGCACACACACACACACACACACACACACACACACACACACACACACACACACACATATTAATGCTGAGCAGCGATTAAAAATGTCCCTTTTTATCGCAGTTAATCGCTGTATTATTTAAAATTTAATCATGATTTCAAAAGTAGTGTATTGTGCAGTTTTATTTTAAAAGTACTGCTATGTGAACAAAAGTGCAATAATATTTGGTTTGCAAACACTTATATATAAATAAATAAGGTGCTTTTTAACAGCAGTGTTCCCTTTAAACAAAGTTACACAGCTGCTGTTCAAATATTTTTGTAAATCTTGACTTAATTATTAATGTAATCAAATGAAATATATAACCAAATCATTTTTCTTTTATCAGGGAGGAGCAGAAGCCGTCCGTATTCTCAGTAGTGTATCCCTGTCAAAATGTGGTGAAGGTCGAGCACAAATGAACTTTCAAAATAAGAGTAATTAAATAAACTGTGTTAAGGATTTCACTACTACACCAGTTAGAGACATTAGCTTCAACTCTATTTAAAACATTGTATTTTTCTGTTTATATGTTTTAATATGAATGTATTATGTTATGTTGAACTTTTACCTATTTTCTGGTAGTATTTCTGCAAGAGATTACTGGATATGTGGCAAAACAAAGTAGCCAACCACACTTTTCTTTAACCTTACTGAAAACATGTAAGAAACGTGTTTGCAAGTAAAGTAAATAATTTTGTTCCATTACTGGAGCTGTGGTGAGACTTACACTCATACCTCCTGATGAAGGCTTCTGCTCCTACCCATGTGAGTCACTTGTGGAACATGGAATCTACTTCACTACCCAGATTTATCTGCTCAGGGGTGCACAGCACCAGTGGCAGTCCAAAGACTTTCCTCCATAAAACACATGCAGTTATGCATTTCCACCAGAGAGGGATCCAAATCCCCAAACTTACATGAGGCTGCTGTAACCAGTTATTCCAAAGAAATATTATTTGACTTTTGGATAATAACATTGTATAGATAGATAGTCATGTCATACCCGGACACACCACACTATTCCAGACTCCATGACAAAAATCATAAATGAGCATATATTTTGTCATGCAGTGGCATCATTTATAATCATTTAGCATATGCTAATATTAAAGTAAAGCGGCCCCTTATAGTCATGCATGAACACACCACAGCACACATTGTGAACAATGTGAAATTCTTACTCTGCAGTTAGCCTAAGTGTGTGCGTGTGTTTGTCTCAGACTAATTATACTATACATTTAAATTCATTGTGTTGTGTCTACATAATATGACCATGCACTGTATGTCCCATTTAAGGGCATACTTTTAAACTAGCTTTTAAAACATCCTCCAAAAGTATAAATGAAAGCACTTCAGTCCAGCTGAGGTGACAATGAAAAGTTCTGATCATGTCTCATAGGTGAGGGTGCTCCATTGTTGCTCGATATGTTAATCCAACATCATTATTTTTAATTGGCTGCGTTGTAAAGCGACCATTATGTTTTATGCCTTATTGTAGTCTTTGGGGTCTTACTCATCAGCTGTCATGGGCTCACCCAAGCCTTCCCTTCAATTCTCCTGACCTACGCATGAACTTGCCCATAAAATACCAAAATATGCCCCACAATGAGAAGCAAAAGGCAATATTTTGAAAGCACAGTGTGACAAATGAAGACAAACCTGGCAGCACATGCAGGCAAGAGGCTGACAAAAGCGCCGCGTCTCTGAATCACTGAATGATCAAGCCTATTTGGCAGCAGGCCTTTCATCCACAATGTGAAAACCTAATCAGCTGGCCTGATTGCTGCGAGTGGCCTTTTGTAATGTCTTTAATCCAGCGAGTGTTTTAAGAAGTGCATAATTGAAATTCTGTCCGGGACAACCGCAATTTACAGCTGTGGGGATAATGAGGAGTCATCTGGCCTCCACCGGGGTGTGTGTGCGTGCGTCTTGTGTGTAACATGATGAGTCCTTGATTGGCACAGCACAAGGCGCACTATTTTGACAATATTCAGTGAGAGCCGAACCAGTTTCTTTATTTAGCCTCAGTCTTCATTTCCTCTGGCCCTAATTAAACAATCAGCTGGACTGAGTGCCCGTTAATGATGTCATTGTCATGCTAATTGGGCGGCCCGCTTACCTCCACATAAGAGAGACTTATGAAGTACTGTAGATCCTCTATTTGCAGCTAATTTTGCCCTGCTTGTGCAGAACCTTTTAATACTTTTCAGCATATTCCTTTTGGTGCACAGAAAACTGTTTACCAAAATTATATATTTTAGCAACGAACAAAAGACCAATATTAACCACCAGGCTTATTGCACAGTCATTTATAGAACTGTATCTCTTATGTTAAAGCAATGGTTAAAGAAGAATGCATCATATCAGTAAAATTGAATTATTACAATCAAATAAAATATGTTCATTCTGGTAGTAACCAGATGTCAGAAATAATTTAAGCTTTAAAATCAACCTTACAGAAAGGTTTTACACAAAATAGTCACAAATATTTGTCCTGGAAATTGTTTTATTGTAGTTTTGAGAGAAGGCTTTAACCAACAAAGATGTTTTAAGCATAGTGGAGAGTACAATGTGTTCTCAAAGAAGATTTTACTGTGGTCAACATTGCATATGAAACTCATGTAGGCTGATGGGCTGCCTGGAGGTTAGTAGTAAATAAAGTACTTTACATCACAAGCCGTTGGTTTCTATCACTCTGGATCATCAAAGAATAACGTAATTTACATCTCAGTGACTTCTGAAATGTAGTAAATCTGTGGAGTTCCCCTGTAACAGTCAATAGTGTTCCAGTGTGTCTGTTATAACAATGGAAAAGTCTATTGTAAGTTTCTCTCTATGCCCAGTTGAGCTTCGTAGAATGCTTCACATTTTGTAATGTGAATCACTATACAGAGGGCTCTATCTCCAACATATGATAACTACCTCAGTGGCAGTTTTTTCTATGGGCCAGGATTGTCATCTCTCACAGATAGTGTGCTAGGCTGGCTGTTACTCTGTGCAATAGGAATAGAGTAGACTTAATAGAGTTGACAGGAGTCACCTGTAAGTGAACCCACACTTGCAGTGTGAAGGTGCTGACTCTGCAGAAATCTAATCAAAAAAAAAAAAGCGTCTTGTGCCAGACACACTGGGACACAATGTAATGGTAGCTAAGAATGGATTGTGACAGCGGAGGGTTACACTGGCAGAGATTGCAGCTGCAAGTAATATATTTGTACTAAATATACTCTTCTGTGTCAAGATGGAAATAGAGAAATGTTTAAGTCCATAGACGCTGTTTAATGTCTTTATAAGTATAATTTTTATTTCTGTCCCAAGATTTTCAGACTGTATTATTTGCAGCCACAGACTAGTTTTATAAGTCGCACCTCTTTTATGACAGAGAACAATGGAACTGTTCACAGTAAATGAAGACATGAACAATTTTACTCCCTTGATCTGTGGTGAGTGGCACTGTTGGGACCATTCATAGCCCAGTTTAGTACCTGTAGACAGTGCCATACTGCAGAAGAAGAATCATGAATACTTCCAAACATGGGACTATAAAAAACATCAAGAATGCTTCACAGCAGCTGGTGGGTTGGTGGCTAGGATGTGGCACCTGCGATTGGAAGGTTGTGGGTTTGAATCCCAGCACCGCTTGAGAGGTGCTGTCTCCACACACTACTCCCTGGAAGGCATTGTCCTCTGCCCACTGCTTCACTTGGTAAATGGATTAAATGCAGAGAAGAGTTTCACACTGTTCACACATTGTGTAGTGCTGTTTTTGTGCATAACAAAAATATTATCAGTACCTGAAACTCTACTACATAACTACTACATAACCATGCCATAATCTTGTTATGGTCGATGTCACATGTTGCCATGAGTTGTGTGACAGACTAAGTTTAATGTCAGTTAATTTTTGATGTCACATGCCTACAGTCTCATGCAGCAGGGTTCAAGAAAAGCATTGCCATATTCATCTATAGAAGACAAAACTCCAATTCGCAAATGTTCTTTTGAAAAACCATCTTAATTTTTTTTGTTATTTTGTGACAATAGAAATGGTCCAAAACTGCACTAACATGCATTAATTTTTTGGGGCAGCTGGTGGCCTAGTGGTTATGGAGACGGCCCTGGGATCAGAAAGTTGTGGGTTTGAATCCCAGTACTGCTAGTGGCACCTCTGAGGTATCCTTGAGCAAGGTACCGTCCCCACACACTGCTCCCTAGGCGCTGTGTTCCTGGCTGCCCACTGCTTCACTTGGTGAATGGGTTAAATGCAGAGGACGAATTTTGTGCTATTCACATTGTGTGCTGTGGTGAGATTAAATATGACAGAAAGGGTCATATTATAGTTATCTAAGAGGAAAAGGGGACAGTTTTGATCTCACTACCTTATAAAGTTATAATGTTGCAGACATACAGTTTATGACAGCATGTAAAGAACCTTTCATACAAATAAGTAGAAATTCTGCCTCAACATTTTTTTTGGCCAGACATTTGAGGTAAACCCAAAATAAAGTCAAACCCCCTCTTACTTAACTTTTAAAGAGGCAGCCTATTCAGAAGAAAATCACTCTCGGAAGCAGAAAAGAGAGCTGAGGGTGTTAATTTCATGGAGTAAGTTTAAATTGAGCTCTATAATTTTCTCCCCAACTAGATTACAGAAAGATCTCACTATCCTCAGGTAAGGCAGACTAACTTCCCCCCATGGGTGGACCCATTCAGCCCGAGGACGATACCAATCACATCAGCGGAACACTTTGAAAAATTGGCTCGGTTACAGCTGAGCCTGTTGACCACTTGCAGCTAGAAGCACACACTAAAGATGAGCCATTCATCCCCAGGGTCATGAAAGCACTTTCTGACAAGCTGGGTTTCTCATATTTTATATCCCAAAGTAAAACCCTGAGATGAAATCTGCAGAGTAGTGCATTTAAAAAAAAAAGAAAGAGGGTGTAAATACTGTTACCTATACTTATGAATGAACACACAAGAAAGAAAATATATGTACTGGTAAAATTAATATGATCGTATTTTGTAAGTATAAATATTAAAACTTTTATTTTGATGTGGCTTTAAAGTAGGAATATGGTTGCAATGAAAAGACTGCAAGTCTTAAAGGTGAAAACATCACCATTACTCCTGCAATTACACAAATATAATTGTCTCTGCAATGGAAATACCAACTTTAAACAAAACAGCAGGTTTTGTGTGTCTGGTATACAGCTGTAGGTACCTGCTACAAGATTCCAAGAAGGACAATTGGCAAACTGATGAAAGGCTCAAGGGCACCCAATGTTCACTGATTATCACGGGGGAGCAAAGTCTATGGTGTCTTGTTGATCATACAGAAGAGCTACTGTAGCAGAAATTGCTGAAAAAAGTCAGAGCTGGCTGTAACAGAAAGGTCTCAGAATGAACAGTGAATCACAGATGGGGAAATTTCTTTTGGGGTGGAGGTGGCTCAGTGGATGGGGTACTTGCCTCCGGACCAAGAGGTCATGGGTTCGAATTCTACCTTCTGCACTACCACTGGGTCCCTGAGCAAGACCCTTAACCTCAAGTTGCTCCAGGGAGACTGTCCCCTGTATGTAGAGAATGGAAGTCGCTTTGGATATAAGAGTCTGATAAATGCCGTAAATGTAAATGGGAAGACATGGCACCTCTAAAGGGTGCACTAAAGGGTGAAGGCAGTGTGATTTGACACGTACAACTTGCCTTAGCATTATTTTAAGTATTTTCTAATGGCAGGGGCCTCTTTCAGCAGAATAATGTGTCCTGCGACGCAGCAAAAAGTGTTCAGGAATGGTTTAAGGAACGTCGCAAAGGTGTTAACTCTGCCTCCAGTTCCCCAGGCATCAATTCCATTGAGCATCTATGGGATATGCTGGACAAATAGTCTGAAATAAGTCTTAACTAGTCCAGTAGTCCACTAAGAGTGTGTTGGTGGCCCAAAAGTGAGTGTTGCTACACATTATGCTGTGTTTACATGTTGGCATTGAAAAAATGCCAAAATTGGTGAAGGCAGGCATCTGACGGTGGCATACAGCATGGACAAAATTGGGAAAACTCTTGATAAAATGTTCTGCTTACTGCTGTAATTATTAGAAAACCACTGCTTGTGGTGGCAGATTTATTTTGTTGGAACTTTGTTTAAAACGATGGAATAACTTTTTTGCAGTTTTCCATCCAGCATGCAAACATGCACATGGTCACTTGTAAATTCTGATTAGCTTGTGACAAAAGTAGAATTTTGAATATTTTCAGCAAGAGCATTTTCATGATTGTATTTTTATACTGACAAATGGCATGCAAGTGTGGGCTTAGCCCCCTGGGTCTAATCGCTGGGCCTACTAAATGGTCAAAACAGATTTTTATTGCCAATACTTGTCTTCTCTGAAGGCCAGGATTATAAAACCCAACATTTTTTTCTATATTTGTTTCTCAGGACACATGGTACAAACATCTGGTTAGAATTTGCATGGCTGTTCCATTAAAAGTTGAAAGTATGAAAGGAGCAGAATGCACAACTTAGTCCTGAAACACTGTAACTAAATAAAAGCACAAAACTGTATACAACTAAAGTGAAGAGTGGGCAATTTCTGCTGGCTGCAAGTTCCTCAAGGGTTATAATTTCTAATTAAATTTTCTCATCTAAACCTCATTTGAAAAGGTAGAGATGAGTTCCCTACATAGTAATTGAGTCAGAAATTGCCAACAACATAGTTAGGTTGCCTGCCTCTAAAAAATAATGGTGTCATTTGTTTCATGTCCATTAGCAAGAATGCTGTTTTTATTATTATTATTATTATTAATTCCTCATGTTGGTTTCCTGCATCCTAATTAATTTGATTTTGTTTTTCCCGCTACGGAAGCCTCTGGAAATTAATGATGTGGAACCACAATGTTGTGGAGTTGCTGATGGGACTCGTCTTCATGGGGTGAAATTTCAGTCATTAGACAAAACGCCTGGTGACTTGAAAGTTGGTGCTGGCGGTGTGGGGGTCCGTGCCAGGGGCTATGTTCTGTCTGCATAATTGATTAGACCACCAGAGAGTCGCAAAAGTGATAACGATAACAATAAAAACCTTTTTATTTGCATTTTTATGATTCATATTCCCGGCAGTAGTGTTTTCTAACTCTATCAACATCCACATTGCCTCCCTATATGAAGACATCTCTCAGAATAAATATGCCCCCAGCCAGTGACATTCAAAGCAACAAAGTTCAGAGTCCTTGTGTTATCTTTTAGAAATGCTTTTGAGATCCGTGCACCACCAGGAGTAGTTACTGTTATTTGCTGCTAATAAGGATGACTGCATAGATGTGAGAAAGTGAGTGTGCATGCGTGTGTGTTTGAGTGTTGTGTACTCTACAACATTCAATCCCACTGTAGAAATAAGCCCATGAGAGTATGTCATATATTTGCACTTTAATAAGACACTACAGTATAGGCCCGTATGAGGCATTTGCAAGTTAATAAGGGTCTTCAGAGTCTTTTCACAGTCCAATCTCCAGCCCTTTATTCCACACACAGACGAGGAAGGGATATTGGGAGATTTCCTCACCTCATAACGCGCTTCGCTTGTTTTATTTGATGTGACATCCACTCGTATCCTCCCGGTCACAATTCGATTCCCTCCACTTATATTTATGCATTTCATTTTAGATTTCTGCACCAGCACAATATCCTTCTGCTTAATCAACACCCAGATTTTTATCTTACTGTCTGCCAGGTATACTTTACCCTTTTTTTTACAAAGTGTGTAAAAATGATCATGTGTAAGATACCAGAGGACATGTCATCCATATAGTGCTATTATTCAATTATGTATTATTGAAATCACACCATAATTCATTTACTCATTCATGCTCTGACCAGAAATATATCTTGTTCATAATAACTGTTGTGTTGAGGTTCCCATTCAACCTTACAGTAGCACAGGTTAACAAACACAAATCCATTATTCAGGATAATGTAATGTCTCTGGGTGGCTGCCATTAAAGGCAGCCCTTAAGTTAAGTAGTGTGTGTGTGCCTCAGGGTGGCTGCCATTAGAGACAGCCTTTAAGTTTATTTAGTTTGTGTTGTGCGCGTTTCAGTTTAGTTTCAGGGTGGCTGCCGGTAGAGACAGCCTTTAGGGTTAACAGGTGTCAGGGTGAGTGTGTGATCATCAGGTGCATTTTAGTCAGACTTAATGAGAGCCCGGAGGCACTTGATAATCACACTCAGGTGTTTGAGTTTAGAGTCCACCGGGTTTGGCCAGGACAGGGCTCTGGTATGGAGGTGTGTGAGTGCGTGTGTGCTTGAGTGTCTACAGCTGTGCTCATTAGGAGCTGAGTGAGTGTGACGTGTGATTGGCTGAGTGTAGGTTTAAATCCTGGCTGAACCAGAGAGTCAGTGCGTGGTCACCAACATCTTTTGTGAGTCTGAGTATGTGAGCTGGAGGGAAAGGTGAAACCTTACCAAATTAATTGAAAACGTATCCAAGTAATGTTGAGTCATTGGACTCTGAAAACGTATTGTCCTGTGGTTTGAGCTGTGCTGGTGATAGTCTGGTGTGAGTGAGTAAGGACTGTGTTTGGGGATTTCTTCCTCTCTAGGAGAAGCCACAAGGATTGAAAGCAGAAAGCTTCACAGCGAACAGTGGAGAGAAGCTTCTGAATAGAGACGAGTGGCACATTTCCCTGACAGTGTGTTCTATCTAGAGCTCTCTCCCTCTCTCTGTGTGACGGTTTGCAGTGTGAAGGTCTATGGCAGGCCTATCCAACTAGCGGTCCATGGGCCAGATGCGGCCCTTTCAAATTTTTTTTATGGCCCGCCAGACTGTCAGGAAATCAGTGAGTGATTCGTGTGATATAATAAAACAATGCGTTTTGGATGCCGATTGGCTGGTAGTCCCCCCGTTACTTTCGCCAAGATTGGCCAATCTGAGCACAGAAGTTGCCATATTATTAGCCAATCGCAGCCGAAAGAGGCGGGCTTTGTCAGAAAATGGGTGTGTTACCTAGCTGGTGGTAACGAAAGAGAATCCTGCCACACACACTCAGCGAGGGGAAAATCACACACAGCGAGGGACAATCTTTGTAGTTTTATCTCGTGATGTATCTACTCTAACGACTTTAGTGGTCAGAGTTGTTGTTTAGTTGCTAGACCCCCTTACCCCCAAACCCCATAAATGGTCCTGGCGCGATGTATTTAATGTGCTTAGATAGAGTTCCAACCACTCAGTATTCAGCACCACCTATATACTGATTGCTGCTTGATCATCTGCTCCTGGTTCTTCACTGGTTCAGGCCTTAAGATCGATGTACTTTGTTCTGTTTGAATGATTCATACGTAGGTCACTGTATGGCTTAACAAACAAAAACATACTCCAGAAACTGGGCAGATTCTGGTCTGAAATAGGAAATCACAGACTCAAAAAATGTTTTTTGGCCTTTTTCTTCTTGAATTTGAATTTTTTACCCAGTGAAAAAAAGTAATTGAAGAATCCTTTTATTTAAGAAATGTTTACATGTTGTCCTTATTGCACAGCATGTGTAAAATCTATTTACAGATTTTCACTAATATTCACTAAAGTCAGGGGACAGTGAAGGCTATTTTGAAATCAATATTTTTTGTTTCTTGAAGCAGTTCAAGGTTGATGCTGATACTTTGATCATTACATTGCTGTTATAAACTGCCTTTTTTCATTTTCTTCACTGACTGTGGAAAATTATATTTAGTAGAATATTTTCTTCTCTCTGTCTTCACATTGTTTTCTGTGCTGCTGGCTGCCACTCAACCCCAAAGGATATTAAATCTAGTCAGAGGGTTCAGCTCTTGTTTCATCTTAGTATGGGTTGTGACTTTTACGATGAGATTACAGGTAAGGTGACATTTTGTATGCAGTTGTACTCTTCCCAGTCTGGTCCAATGTTACTGTAGGCTTTTGGCAGAAATGTGTGGGCTTTGCTGTGCTTTTCAATTTGTATTAAATTGTACAGTCAAATTAGTCTTTGTTGTGTTTAACCAGTGTGGATTTGATTGGCTGAAACAGTACAGTCTAGTTTAGTGGATTACTTCAGAAAGTGCACATTATATAGAAAGTCCAAACTAACTGCTTAATTTCTCTCTATTTGATCATTTTACTTTTTTTCTTTTTTACTGTAAAGTATGTCCAATGCTCTTGTTACCTGTTTCCATTTTGCCTTTACACAAGTGAATAGAGTGAATAAACAGACAATGCTGGAACACATGGCCTCCAGTTTATCTAACTCTCCAATATCTTTATTGTACATTCGCCTCAGTCTATCCATGCATCAATGTGCTTTGATTGACAGTGGCTCAGGCAATGAGATGTGTATCAAATTATCCAGAGAGGAGTAAACACACATGCACACTATATTCCGAATGAAAACACACACACACACACACACACACACACACACACACACACAGACTCTCTTTCCAAGAGGAAAACGGACCACTTGGGTACCAGTCCCAAACTCTAATAGCCAACAATGACGGATGGCCATCATTTAACAGGATGTATCAGCGTGCAGTCCGCGTGGCCCAGCTGTCAGCCACTAAACCAATTAGAGGGGGGTAATTAATCTGGGCCAGGGAACACCCCGCCACAGCGCCCACAAGAAAGCTCGATACAGGCCCTCCCACTGGGACCCTGCACTTATTAAGTAACATTGAACACAAAGCAATAAGTGGAGAGATAGAGAATGAAAGAAACGGGGATGTAAAAAAAATAGTATATTTTTTCTCATATTTCACAATGTGAATAAAACATTTATGCTTCCTTTTATATCACAACACAGCAGGTGGTGTTAAGCATCTGCTGAATTTACACTGGTGAGCCAAATTTATTACATACACCTAACTTTCTCCACTCCACTGTAGTTTCCAGTTACACACTCCAGTCCATCTGTTTCCTTGCACTATTTGTCCCCGGATTACCAGTGGTCAGGACATCCCCAGCTTGAAATTTGAATGACCTTTTTATTTTAACATTGAATGTTTGTAACTGATCAGTGATTACACCAACTATACATCAACCAGTTCAAAAACCAAAAATGAAGGTGAAAGAGTGAATCAAGTAATGTGTTAGAGCATTTAAAGACAGGAGTGTTTATAGCAAGGAGGTTGTCTGCAGCAGGTTACCCAACTGGCAGAGCCGACCTTACTATGTATCATATGATGTGAATATACAGTATAATGTGTGATGTATGATAAATGTATGACTAATAATGAAATTTGAGGAGGACAGATGTTAAAACAGTTAAAAAAATACATCCTACTGTTTGAGAGTAGGAGGACCTAAAATGCCAAAACTGTAACTCGTGTTAAAGTATGTATATGCATGTATACACTAAACATAAACCATAAACCAACTAGACCATATATTATCATTAGAAACACATGCTTTATAGCTCCACCTTACTCGTAATATAGTTAAAAACAGTAGCCTATCTGTATATGCACAGGTTGTATTTCCTATATATTACATTACATTTATGACATTTAGTACATGCTTTTTATCCAAAGCAACTTCCATTCCCTAACTACAAGGGACAGTCTTCCTGGAGCAAGTTGGGGTTAGGGGTAGCCTCTTGGTCCAGAAGCAAGTATCCTACCCACTAGGCCCCCCTAAAGCACCCCTAAAGCACTTCATCAGGGGTCCACTCTTGTCTTCATACTTCGATGTGTGTAAAAACTCCAGCAATACTACTGTGCATATGTGCTGCTGTATTACCCTTTAGTCATGCGATCGTATCAGTGTCCCTGCAGTGCAGAGAATGCTCCACCATCCAAAGAATACCTAGTCTGTCATATTGACATTCTGCAGGATAACAGATATAATCTATATAGTGCAATTATATGTAAGGGGATTATGTAAGGGGAGCTGTAACTTTATATATTTTATATACATCTGCATGTGCACAAATCACTATATTAATCTGCACAAACATACACTGTATTATAACTAAAGAACACGCTTGCTAGACATGATATTAGGGAGCTATGGCAATGCGAGCGAAGTGCGCCACACACAGGGATATTTGGTGATCCTTGGTAGTGTAATGTCATTAGTGTCAGAGAGCCATGGGCAGGGATCAGATGTATGGCATGAGTTGTGGTACTGCTGTTCTCTTCCACTGGGTACATTTGTCAATCCTACTAGTCTGCAGCACAGTGGATTAGATGTTTGGCTTGGATCATTAAGTTTGGCTCAAATCCTGACAGGGCAGACAGGCGTTTCATCCTTGTCAAACCACAGTAGCACTGCACTGAAGAAGAAAGAGAGAGAGCGTGTGTGTGTGTGAGAGAGAGAGAGAGAGAGAGAGAGAGAGAGAGAGAGAGAGAGAGAGAGAGAGAGAGAGAGAG
>JBBJLR010000145.1:18239343-18261682 GCA_037577145.1 Brachypetersius gabonensis
GTGTGTGTGTGTGTGTGTGTGTGTGTGTGTGTGTGTGTGTGTGTATGTGTGTGTGTGTGTGTGTGTGTTTGTGTGTGAGTGGCTGAATCTCAGGGCTGCCAGCGTGTGATTAAGGAGATGAGGCCCAAATTGCCTTTGAACCTGTGCAGTTACCAGCCTGCTCTCCATGAAGGGCACGCTGAACACCATGGGTACACACCACCATGATGTCAGACTTGTAATGTAATTACAAACCCATCTGTCTCTCATCGCTTGACAAGCACAAAATGTCCAATTATGGTTTCATTTAAATTCTAATTAGTTCGGCCCAATTTCACAGGCTCTGGAGTGGGGGGCGGGCGAGGCGTTGCTAGTGGTGGGGAGATGCATATAATGCAGCACTGGAGAACCAGATCGCTCAGCACAACTTCAGATAGATCATCCTTTGGCTTGGCCTGAAGTGATCAGACCTGAGTGATTAGATTCATCAAGAAATAAGTGTGACTGGCAATAGAGAAATATCATCACGCGTTCACTGGCACAGCTGGTAAAAACATGTTGATGAACTCTTGATGAGAAGGTACATGTGAGACTTGTGATTTATAAAAACTACACACATTTCAAGTATAGTTGTAAAATAAATCTTAAAATGCATTAAATGCATTAAAAACAGAATATGCTAGCACTCCATGAGATACTGTAGATGCTTTGTACCTTGTGAGACATGTTTCAGAACTATAGATGTGAGGCTAGAAGACAATAGTCACCCAAATAGCCCATAATCATTATTGTAAAAATACATCACTAAAACTTTTCTGAACCTTCTCAAACCACATCCAGCTCTATACAAATATCATACAGACTAGTTTACATGTTTTAGTACACATTACACACACTTATTGGGGAAGCTGGTAACCTAGAGGTTAGGGCATTTGCCCTGCAATCAGAATGTCATGGATTTGAATCCCAAGACTGCAAAGCACTTCTGACGTACCCTCAAGCAAAATACTACCCCCCGGGCTCTGTGTGCCCGCTGCCTCACTTGGTGAATGGGTTAAATGCAGAGAAAAAATTTCATGCTGTTCACAGTATGTGCTGTGGTGTGTTCACATATGACACTTTTCACTTTGGAGAATTGCAGCATTACAGTATCTGAGAGGAACTAAAAAATCTAATTTGTTTTCTTGATATTGAAATCCAGTACTAACCCCACTAATCCTAATCTTGCACTCATCTCCCATCTCAACTCTAAAAACCTGTTCCCTTGCTTGAAACCTGTTCCCTTGCATGTTTGCTAAATATGTTTATTCCTTTCCATTTCGCAATCTAGCCATCGGTGTCCTATTAAAAAACTGCAACATCTTTCCTCAGATGTTTTAGCAATTCAATGATACAGAAGAAACTGATATTTCTTTGTTTTGTTTTTGTTTGTTTATCCTTGCCTTCCTGTGCGTGTGCGTTCAGATGCAAATTAGAACTTATAATCGGGTAAATATTGTCACCCCTGGAACACCAGGGAAGCTTCTTAATAGATAATAGCGGTTGATTTCTTTCTGTCTCTCTCTTTCTCTTTTTTTTGTGAGGCTGGTAGATAGAGTGAGTGAGAAAGACAGACAGATAGAGAGAGAGAGAAAAAGAGAGAGAGAGAGAAGCAGAAGTGGAATGGCAGAGTGTATGCAGGAGGTGGTGGAGCATTGCTCGCTGTTTGGGCCATGATTAGCCCCTAATCAGCCAAGAACAAACTGATTATTAGCTCGACGCCACTTGACAGTCTTCAGGGAATCTGCTCTCTCTCTCTCTCTCTCTCCCTCTCTCTCTCTCTCTCTCTCTCTCTCTCTCTCTCTCTCTCTCTCCACCCCATCCCACCTTCTTTTCTTTCTCTCTCGCTGTCTCTTCTGTCCTGATTAGAGAAGCTGGCCACTGCTCGTATTTCTATACGCGAGCATTGCTCCTGTCGGAACGTAGAAGCCTCTCTCAGGGCCAATGTGGCTCTTCTCCTGTCACCTCCTCTTAATCATTGGAGCAACATCTTCCCTGATTGCACCCTGAGCCTGATTGCTGCTTTCTGCCATTTGGGCTGACTCACAAAAGTCCCCCTGAGCATGCTCTTCCCACACTCTACTGATTTTTCACTGCTAACCAGTTTTCTTCTGGTTTGTGTTATATTTGAAATCTGAAACAAAAACAACGCAGAAAGAGATTTTCTGTAGTACTGTAGAACATTTGTATAAAATTCTCTCACACTTCAACCTCTATGCAAAAACACTTTTCCACAGGGCAGTGTGCTACCACAGTGTGATCACACATTTTGTCATTGTTTCCACTGCCAAGTGAACTGTATCTACTGGTTACCCATGCTGAATATGGTGTGTGTGTGTGTGTGTGTGTGTGTGTGTGTGTGTGTGTGTGTAGGTGTGTGTGAGGGGTGGGGGGATTCCAAGTACCAAATCAGGACATATAGAGCATCAAATAGTGCAGACCACTGATTGAAGTTGCTATTTCAGTAAAACACTACCCAGCATCACTGTCTGTGACTCTTCACATAAAACAAACAGCAATGAAAGACAAATCAGTACTTAATGTGCCTGAATTACAGTTTC
The DNA here is from genome assembly GCA_037577145.1 of Brachypetersius gabonensis. Lineage (NCBI taxonomy): Eukaryota > Metazoa > Chordata > Actinopteri > Characiformes > Alestidae > Brachypetersius > Brachypetersius gabonensis. The sequence continues at coordinate 18,241,923 of JBBJLR010000145.1, forward strand.
TGTTGTTTATGTTTATTGTTAGCATCATGCATTTTAGGTGCTTCCAAAAAAAATTCTACATTTTTACTTCTGAGAAACCCTTGATAGGCTACAAGCTATTGCAAGAATATCTTACTTCCGCACTGGGTTCTCTAGAGCTGGGGTCCAATGAGTTATATACTTACATATATGCACAGAAAATATGCTGTTATAATTTTATATATCTACACTAGTGGTATTATGATTGTGTAATCGTTGTATAGAACATGGAATTTAATAAACAAATGTAAAGGTGAATATATCATCTGCAGTTACATCATTGTTGCATGTGTTGATAAACTACAGACATATTAGGGATATTTAATATGAAGAAGTTCCAGCCTGTTTTGCATGAGCCTTAAAACACCTTTGAAGGTTCCTAGAACAAACTGGCATAAAAGGTGTTATTAGAACTCTAGACATCTCTGGGATTTCTTGAAAGTCCATTTAAATTCTGTCAGATTCTGTGAGTAATTAAATGGTTTACTAAGCCCCTACACCTACGAAAGTTACAATGGTATCTGCATGCCTGCGGCTGAATTTGTCCCCCCCCGCCCCCCAATTGTTGCTGCACCACTCATTGAAGTGCCATTGTAGTGCCTCAGCTTCGTAATGTATCATATTTGTACTAAACATGACACAATGCCATTTATGTCCAATACCGATATTGTAAATTTGGATGTCTGTTGATATGATTCAAATCCAATACTTGCTGTGTCTAAACAGAAAACAAAAAATAATTCTTTAAAAAAATGTCCTGATACATTTTGTGTACCTTCACACAAATACAGAAATCATAACTGTGATATAATAAGGGAGAAACATTGCACAGAGAACATGGTATAGTAAAATGTCCCCTATGGCATGCCATTTGTAAAAGCAGCTTAACAAATTTAAAGGTTTCATTTTTTCATCATTTAGTGTAATTTTCACACAATTTTCACACATTTAAAGCAAAATGTGTTAAAAAATGTAAATGTTGTGCTCTAGATCTAAATATTGCACTTTTACAAATGGCGATTCTAAATGTGGGATTTTAATGTAACACTTTTGCAAATGGCTAGATATGCTTATTGGTCACAACCTGTGTTTACAATTGGCTGTTACTTTGTATGCTGTGCTATGCCCTCACCAACATGGTGGATTTGCCTTAAATTATCTTAATTCTAAATGTTAAATATGAAAAATATATTTCACACTCTAAATGTGAAACTTCACAGTTAGATAGGGCTCAATGAGACCTTTCCAAAGACACCTTGTATGCCATAATAGTCCCAGGAGATCCGGAGTTATACTGTTCACCTCAGACAAAAGTAATGGGACACCAAGGCTAGGTGATCTAACTCCGGGTCTCCCGGGACTATTATGGCATACGAGGAGTCTTTGGAAAGATCTCATCGAGCCCTATCTGACTGTGATGTTTCAGGAAGATTGATGGTTGCCCCACCTAGAAAAGTCATGAGCACATTCCGTTGGGATGTGCGGGCATCCCAATACATTCAGCAGTCTTGGCTTTTTCTTCTTTGAGTCTGAAGTAACTCCAAACTGCAGACATGGCAAGTCTCACATACAACAGAAACTCTTATCACGTGATGCATCTTCTCACGTTATGCACATCGCAAATCACATTATGCGTGTTGTAATTATTTTCCATATTTTTTAAAAGATCGGATTACGTTTTTTATTCCTTCCCAATTTCTGATCCAATAATTTAGTTCAGGATCAGACCGATACTGAAAGAGAATATCGGATTGGCACATCTCTAATTTGTACTTACATGGGCAGCTGGTGCTTAGGGACTTATCCCTGTGACCGTAAGACCATAAGTTTGAAACCCGGGACTTCCAATGGCCCCACTGAGCAAGGCACCGTCCCCACACACTGCTCCCAAGGCCCCATTCTCAGCTGCCTAATGCTTCACTTGGTGAATGTATTAAATGAAGAAGATAGATTCACACTGTTGACATTGATGCTGTGCTGTGGTGTGTTCACATGTAATATATGGCTCACTTTCACTTCTTTTGCTTCCCTTTTAAAGATTACAGTCCCTAAATTGCCCTTGGTTTCAATGTATGGTTCTGGGACAGACTGTTAACAATGTAAACGATGTCATTATATGGAGGTTCTTTACACTTCACATTTACACACATTTGCAGCACTGCTTCTGTGAAAGGTCAAGTGAAAGGTTCTTTAGAGGACCAAAGGTGGTTCTTCAATGGCTTTGCTCCAAATAACCACTCTAGCACATTTATTTGTAGGAGGGTAGCTACTATATTGTTACTACAGTTCTTTTTCATAAGGGACATAAAGGCTGGTGTAGGCACTTCTGACCCATGACAACAATGAACAGAGTACTGAACAAACAAGAAAAGACAAAAGGGCAGAGCTCTCCTCTGCACAGCCTGACCCACAAGAGCAGCCAAAGTGTGGTTAGAAGAATGTGTGGGTTTTTTTGTGAGAAACACAATGGTGGAGTCATACAGAGGCAGAAGTGTGGAAGAGGTCACGGAGAAGATGGATCAGCGGTCATTGATCCACTCCACAGCGGAGGTCGTATTTTGCTGAAAGCCTTGCAGTGTGGTTACATGTCTAAAATGCCGTCAAGTGATTTATCAAGCCTTTGTGGGTTGCTAGCTCATAGTCCATAGAAACAGGGTGGCTGTAGTGATTGATTAGACCTCGCCTTGTAGTGCATATGAAAGTACATAGTATGAGATGTGCAGTCGATACACACAAATGCAGTGAAAGCAAATTTAATACTTTTAAACATCTTCTGAATTGATTTTTTTCATTGGGTTGTATGCAAGTGCTATTTTGGTCAATGCATATTGCCCATTTAGCTCTAGATTCTACTGAAAATGAGAACAAAACAGTGCTGGCTGCATTTACATTTGCTTTACCTCATGGCAAAAAGTAAACATTGCATATCATTGGAAGTCATTTGAATATTTAATTAAGTCTTGGTGTTTAACTGTTTACACAGAGAAAGAGTCAGAGGGAGAATCCAAACACGAAACCAAGATCATTAAATCTGACCCCAAGAAGGAGGTTCTGCAGACACCTTTTTCTAATTAGACAGTTGGATCAAGTAAATGAAATCTTAATATCGTAAAGGTTAAATTTTATTCTCTGTTTGGCTGCGAAATGAGAGAAGAGAGCAGATCCCAAAGGTGTCTTTCATTACCAAGCAGCCTGATCCACAGATGAGTCGAGTAGGGAAGTTTAATCAGAATAATTTCCCTCAAGCTAATATCATCTCCCTCAGACAATATTCCATCCTCAATTATCATCCATCCAGCAATGATCCAAGCAGCAATAATCCAACAGCACTGATCCAACCTGCTATGATCCAACCAGCCGTGCCATCTGAGTTTTGATATAACTACACTGTAACTATTTGATTGCATTAATTTGCATAATAGAAATATGAAACATGATTCAAATTGTACAACAGAAATAATGAACTTGGGAACAACTTACAAAAGACCAAAGAGGATGTTGGCAGTTAAGTGAAGTTAAACTCTTTTCTGTTTTGGATCCACTAACCGGAAGTTACTGTGAGAAGAAAATTGCTTCTGTCCTTCTATTGAAAGAATGTCCAAGAATGTAGAAATTTAATATTTTATGGTTGTTGGTGTCACATCGCCAACTCACTCCCAAGTATGAGCCATCACACAGGGTGGTTTCCATCATGTTGCAATGTAACTTTATTTACATAAACAGAAAACCGATAACTTGATAACAACCGATAACAACCCCAAACTGAACTTTAATACAAAGGTCCCACCAATCACCCAACACATGTGCTTAAACACAAATTACATACAAGTGATTCACATCAAACATAAACCCGCCACCAATAACCAATACGGGACGACCTCTATCGGCCGTCCACCCACATTACCCCCTAAACCATCACAGTCGGAAAGTTGTTTTGCAGAAAAAAAGTGTAAACTTGCATAAATGTCATTAAAATGTATTTTGTTCAGATTCTGGTTTTAGGGGGTTATTTTGTTTGGTAACTTGGTTACTTTTGGTACATTTTTCTGAAGACCAGCTCTCATAAGACCACAAAAGTGGTTGGACAGTTGACATTAAAGGTTTATTCTGACAGCATCATACAGGCTACTTTCCTCAGTTTCCAAGTTTAGGGATAGAGGTTTTGTTGGAATAAGTCTTCATAAATGTCTATATAAGTTAATGTCACCTATCATACTTAAATCATACCTATCATACACCTATAATACTAAAAAATATTACCAATGACCACACTATCTTTACTTTTAATATGAAGTTAAATGAACAGTGGATGGGGGAGGATTTAGATACTTTTGTTTGGTATTTATTGTACTTCCAGTGGACATATTCTTGTCTTTTTACTGAATAAAAAGTATGTATTAATACAAAGATATTTCAGAAACAAAATGATGAAATGATTCAAGCATAAAGTAATTTCATTAGAACTTGCAAAGCCCATTCTTCTGGCATCTGCTGTAAAAAGCATTTAGCTTTTTGCAGCACTGTGATTCAATTTTGGCTCAAAAGATATTCAATTCCCCAAGGTTATGAGGGTCTCTTGGATATGCGGTGTCAAAATCCTCCATAAAGTCCCAATAAAAAAAGTCCAGCTGAAAAACCTTCATCTTTTTCCAGTTTTGAGTTCTTTTTTAGTTTTATTTCTGGGTTATTAGTCAATAAGTGTGCAGGCACAAACTTGCACCAGCATGTTTTCAACTAAGCAGTTTCCTCGGGGATCAATCAAGGAAGAAAGTCAAGAAAGTGTTTCCCTTGTTTACCTGATGAGATTATATTCTCTTCTAAATGTCCCAGTACATTGCACCAGTCATTTTGCCTTTGATATGTAACATTCCTGCTTACAGAAAAGCAGCCCCATATCAAGATGCTCCCACCACCATGCTTCACTGTAGATGTGGTGTTCTTGGGCCTATATGTGCAGCTAATCCTTCTCCAAACATGGCAAGCTGAATTATTGCCAAAGAGAAGTATTTTTGTTTTGTCTGACCTGAGTACATTGTTATAAAATGCTCTGAGGTTTTTGGTGAGATGTGATAACTGGAGATGGTGGTGAAGTTCAATGCTTATTGTTCTTGGTGTAACTGTTACATTTGCTGCTTTCAGGTCATGCTGCACCTTTTAAGTGACTGGCTGACTGCTCTTTTACTTTATCATTGTTTTGAGAGAAATCGTGCATGGTGCCACACTGACCCCCTCACAGTCTGTAAATAGTACTACTTTTCAAAACTTACCATTTGCTTTTCAGGCCATATAATCTATTTGGAAACTAAACTTTTAAAACAGTCCACTATAAAGTACTGTTTTAAGGAGTGCTTCAACCTAAACAGTATTTTTAGTGCTGCTAGTCACAACAAACATAATTTACAAGCATTCATCTAAAAGCTACAGAAAACGACAGTGGTTTCTTCAAAGGGATAAAGTAATGTTGGTAATGGTTTTGCAAAAATAAATAATGAATGTTTTTTGTACAGAAATCAATGCAAGATGTCAAAATGACCTTGAGTACAAATAAAAGAGAAACACAGGATGTTTTATAATATTTTTGAGAAGGAATAGCTGTGCAGGTAACCCAATTTGTTGAGTTTGGCTGAGATTAATTTTGTGGCTCCACTGTTTCTTACTCCATTGTTTACGGATGAAGCCATTGAGTCATCAGTGTCAGCCTGTTAAGATCCATTTACTTTGGCTCAAAAGGCACGTCAGGAAATGAGAAATTCGCATCATCTAATTAATTGTATTTGTGCTTGCCAAAAATCTGAAGTTGCTCAGGGAGGAAATGAGGCACAGGAAGTGGGCTTATGGAGGGAGGGCCTCAGAGCATGCTGGGTCCTTAGTGATTGCAGGCAACCTTAGGCAGTGGAGGATCAGCCTGGCGCATTCATTTAAGTCACGTCAGAGATTAAACACATTAGGCTCTAAGTAGTCATTGATATCTGGCTGCAGGCAGCTCTTTGTCAGTTTTTTCCACATAATTAATATATATTGAATACTCCACACTGTAATGCAGTGCCTGAGAACAAAGCAAATAAAGCTTATTTTGAGTAAACACATTTTAATTGAATTTGGCAAGACACAGTGTAAAAAAAGTTTTTAAAAGTTTTATGAAAAACCTTCAAAAATTTGGAAATCGCGGCACATGCACATGCACATGATTCTGCAAATGTGTGAGCACATGCATGAATACACACCCTGCACACCAGTGCATCTGGATTAGTGAGCAGTTTTGTCCGTTAGATCATAGAGAACAGGAGTGCACCCAAGCAGAAGAAGAAAACAGCATTATTGAAGTGTCTAGTGATACATCATGTTATTCCTTTGGTTTTTATAAACAGTGCACTTGTGCAGAAATGCAAAAATAAAGTCTAACCGTAACACTACCCCAAACCCTATCATAGACACAGTCAAACAAATAGATAATCAGAAAATCAAAAATTGGGAACTTTGATCAACACAATGCATCATCTAGGCAAAGGTTTGTTTGGTGCAGCCACTTTCAATACAAATAGCAAAGTAAAAAGGTTCAATAATAATAAATCATCATATTAGCAGGTTGCATTCTTTTGGGTTACATTCAAAATTTGTCATGGTCACCCATAACTTTTCTTTACAAACAGCAAAATAAAAGTAATGAATTTCAGTAGTATACATTATTCCTAGTGCTGAATAACAAGCCATTTAAGAGCAGATAAGTAGGTGCAGTTTTCTGCAGTTATATTCATGGTGACATTTAACTTCCTTGCTACCAGTGACTAATGCAAATGAGAAAACACAAGAGAAGATACTGTGGAGTAAGAATAAAGATGGGTTTTGGCGGACCTGGCAGCCCTGGCTACAACCTTTTGAGTCAGATGTGAACTTGTGTTTTGGAAACTTGGAACACGCTGGCTCCAAAGGAACGCAGTGAGTGGGCAGAGGGCTGTGCATGATGTAATTTAGTAAAATAGGGAGGAGCAGTACCATGCAGAGCTTTAAAAGTGATGAGAAGACCTTTTAGTATATGTGAGAACTGCAGAGTTTTGTTCATACTGAAGTCTGGATTGCAGTAGTCAAGGTGGGAGGTTATGAAAGAATGAATAAGTGTTTCTGCATTCTTCATGGAAAGTGATGGACAGATATGTGACATATTATAAAGGTGAAAAAATGCATTTTCACCAAAAATTCTGAACAGAAAATGAGGGCACTATTTTTAATTCTAAAAGCTGAGAGTTTATTAGTGGTGTCTTTGGTGAAAATAGTAGGAATTATGCTTTGTCTGTATTTAGCCTAAGAAAGTTTGAATCAGACATACTTTTAAATTTGTGAATACAGGCTGTAAGAAAGTGGGTCGAGATGGCTTGAGGTGGGGTGGTAAAGCAGATCTGGGTAAAATCAGTGTAACTGTGGAAACTGAGCCCATGATGTCTGATAATGTGACAGAGTGTAAGCATATAGATTATGAAGAGCAATGGGCCAAGGACAGATCCCTAAGGGACACCTTGGTTAAGGGGAGCAGGAGATCTGTTGTTTCGAATGTTAATGAATTGCCATAAGCGGGATATGAGGTGAACCAGGAAAGAACCGTGCCAGAAAGTCCAATAACAGAGGCAAGAAAGAAAAATATTATGATTAACAGTGTCGAAGACAGAGCTTAGATCCAGGAGAAGTGAAGGAGGAGTGTTTTTTTAATGTTTGTGTAGAAATGCAAAGCTAAAGGCTAACAGAAATGTGTCACAGAAAATGCATGGTGCACTTGTAGAAGACAAAACAATAAACAACGTATGTTTGCCTTTACTTCATAATATTTTATAAATGTTATATGACATATCATAGAATGTCTAGTATTAGCATGTAAAATGACTCATAAAAACAATTATATGCGTAATGACTTATGAACACTTCATAATGTCAAGTTTTGCAAGATCTGTTTGTACAAACATTGTACAATAAATGCTGGAATAATATAATGCACTATCCAAGCAAAGGTTTGTTGGATACAACTGCTTTTAACAAAAACATGTTTGGCAGAAGCAACATGACTGTACGTGAACATTTAAATAATAAATCATCATACCTTATATGTTAGCAAATTGTATTCTTTTGAGCTACTTTCAAAATTTGCCAGGGCAACACACAATCATCTGTGGAGTAAGAATAAGAATCGATTTATGGTGGACCTTTCAACCCTTGCATGACCCAGAGTCAGAGGTGAACTTACTCTTATATTACTGAATGTTATCTTGTGGCATAAATCAATTGAATTTGGGCTTTCAGTCATGGACTGATGGCTGGCCATTCTGCTGCAGAATTCTCTGGTAGAGTGCAGCATTTATGGTTTTACCAATTATGAGAAGTCACACAGGCCCTGAAGCAGCAAATCATCACCACCCCATACCATCACACTACCACCACCATGTTTGACTGTTAGTGTGATGTTTTTTCTGTGTAATGCTGTTATGGGTCCCTGTCTTCCAAAATGAATTTTCTAGGTGTTTTTTTTTTGTAATATGTGAGACAATCCAACCTGTTCATCATGGGTCCCAGAGCCTTAGAAAGGAAATATATTTAAAACTGTGTTTTGTGTGTGACAAATATGCAATATACAATTAAGAACAGGAATACAAAATCAAATCAAATATTTACCCTGAAATATATTAAAACCTTCAATGCCTCTTTTATTAGTGTAAAAATGCTATAATGGACATACCTGCAATCCCAAAACAGGTAACTAAACTGGTCAAAACTGAAATATGAGTTGTTTTTGCTTTCCACTCTGCTCCAGTCATTCTTTCTAATCAGTCCTTGTTTAACCCCCAGTTTGGTAAAGTGCAGCAAAAGCCTTCTTGGCCCTGTTTCTGGCATCTTAGTCCTTTCTGCTCTTGTTGCACACACTCTGCTGTGCACTTACAGCCACCTGCTCTAAAGCCTCTCTCCACAATCACTTTGCCTTCATAAGATCCAGTTAATCACATCAGGCTTGGGAGAAAGAAGCCACTCAGTCCACGTTTTTAGGGGAAACTGCCTGAATTGTGTGGCCCTTTGATAATTGAATTTTCTCACTAACATTTCTAAGCAGCAGACTGTGCATATGTGTGTGCATACGACTGTGCCTGCACATGTGTGTGACCACTGAGTGCTTTCTTCGTCTTCTAAGCCTGCCGCCCATACTGCCTTTTCTAAGGCACTCCAGAGTTCACAGCTGTTTCCTGAAGATGAGACGCAGAGCGCGATAGAGTCTTCTATAATGTCATCTATTAACTTTCAAAGACGCACGACTTTTCAGGAACAGTTCTGCTTATCTGTTCAAATTATTAACACATATACCCACTCACAGCGCTACTCAGAAAGATAAGCTCAATCCAGATGTGCTTTAAAGATTTACTCGTTTTTTAATCCATATGCCAATTTTGCTTCAGCTTGATATCAGAATTCAGAGAGATGGCATCTGAGATCGTTCTAGTTTATCAACCCCACTTAAAAGGGACTTGCTGTACAATAAGAATGTAGTAATTAATATTAGTTAACACAATAGTTACTTTCAAATCTTAAAATCTACTCCTTTCTGCCCATTTTTTTCATAATATCAGCACTCTGGTTTTGTATTGTCAGAAGGGCTAAGCCACAGCAGGAGAAAAACATTTGTAACGATTATCTCTTGCATTGTAAACCTTAGTTTTGAACCTAGAACCCTCTGATTTTTAACTGAATGCTATTAGGTCAAAGCCAGTCTCTTACCAGTCCCTGGAAATATATTTTTTGGTGGTATTGTTTTGTCAAAATTATCTAGTTCACTAGTTTATTCATATGTTAGTCAGTCTAGCAAAAGATAAATCTGGTCTTTGTAGATGTTAATTCAATCATAAAAATCAAAAATCTTCATTGATCCCAGAGAAGACTGCTTGTTTTGATGGTGTGAGGGAAAACTGTGTTTCTTTTGTTATTTTGCATGTGTGTACAAACCTGTGTGCTCACTACTAAGGGCAATATTTATAGACAGCCTCAAACCTATTTGTCAAATGTACTTATACAAACACACACTTTTACATAAGTATTTTATATAGCAAACATTTTTATTGGTTGTGTTGTTCTTAGTCCTATAAATGTTGCATGTAAGCATTACCAATTGTTTGCCTGTGATGCTACCTCCAACTTGCTTAAGTGGGTCTGGCAGCAAAGAGGTGCCACCAACAACCGAGGAACATTTATTTGTTTCCTGGGGTGATTGGTCAATGTACTTCTTGTGCTGGCTGTGGGGCGAGGTCACAGAAACAGAACGAGGTTTTTAGGTTCTCTTTGCAGCCCTGGAAGTGGGACAAACTGTTGTGCTTGTGTTTAAAGAAATGCTGTAATGAAGAAAGATGATTATCTTTGTGCATCAAGGTTTGTTTGTGGAGTTTTTGGTTAATGTTTTCTGTTTGGTGGTGCTGGCCACCTCAATATATGTCGTCCGGTCCCGACACTGCTGATCAGTGTCCTCTGCAGAAATTAGAGGATAGCAGTCTGGAAGTTTTGAGTCTACTTATTTCTTACTGTTTAGTGTTTGATTGCACCTGCGGATGCTTGGCCATTTTTTCAAGCCTTAAATAATTAAGCCATACCCACGGGTGGTATCTTAATTGGGTCCATCACAGACAGCACAGACACATAGAGACAAGAACAATATAAAATGCCAATATAAAAATATTAAATAAAAACCTCCATATGGAATACACAATTCTATTTATACAAAGGTGGGGTATAAAGACTAAAGATAAGTAACTTACAGTTAAATTAATTACTTATAACTAGATATGTATATGCTTTGTGGCGAATAATATCAAAGGATACTCAACATATTGCTCATGTTTGCAGCAATAGCTCAGCTGGGTTTTGTGCATAGAACATTTTAATATGCAGAGAGATGACAAAAGGGTACATCATAGGTCCAATGCATTACATTTTTAGAGAACAAACATACATGTTAAGAAAGTACCAAACACCAGATAGTTTCCAGTTTTTGCGATTATTTGTAGTTAAAAATGTTCTTGTAAAAGTTAGTCTCAAAATTGTAAACAGTACCGAGTCAGCATTTGGTGAACAGGCTTGACAAAGGAAATTTGGATTCACTATCCAAAAACAAAGCAGGTTCAGACAGTGAGAGACAGCAATGTGGAGACAAGGCAAAAAACTGAAGCCAACAGAGGGAGAGCATTATTCCAAAACCAAAGTGAGAAGCGGCTGGTGCTAGGGCAACTAGGGCAGCTGGTGACCTTGTGGTTAATGAGTTGCCCCTGCAATCAGAAAGCTGTAGGATTGAATTCCAGGACTGCTAGTTGCACCACTGAGTAGTCCTGGACTGGTACATTTGAGCCCATGAGGTTTGATATGGTCGATGGTAAACTTGAGCAAGGTACTGTCCCCACACACTACTCCCCGGACGCTGTGTTCCTGGCTCTTCACTTGGTGAATGGGTTAAGCGCAGAGAATGAATTCCTGTTCACACTGTGAGCTGTGGTGTGTTATGACAAAGAGGCACTTTACTTAACTCAGCACAAAGAAAACTAAAAAAGTCAAGAAGAAATAACAACTTGCTACTCCAGGAATCAGAAATACTTAAAAGAAAAAAGCTAAATCTGATCTAAAGCTCCTTACATAGTGCTAAAGCAAGAAGTACTCAGTTCTAAGAGTATAGAGCTCTCCTAGTGGTGAGGTGGGTGACTTGCAGGGTCAGAGGTCATATTTTGAGCTATTGTTATTTTTTTCTTTATTGGTTATTTTTATTGTTAATCACATGTATTATTTATCACAATACCTGGTATGCATACAGCCTTACTGATGAGAATTCCTCAAACGTACTGATTGAGTGACAATATACTGTCACATTTATTTCATTTCACACTCCAAAGACTGATACTAAACCAGTTTTTAGAGTATTCAAGGAAGACCAAGGACTGGTTGAAAACTAGTCTCCAAAAACAATAAAGGTTTTAGTTAAAAAAAAATGTCTATTTACACTCTGTTGGGTTATAGTGTGCTTATCTATATACAATTCATCTGATTGTGATTCTAATCCTGATTCAGCTGTATATTATAATGTTTTCTTTATGCGGAAGACTTGGCATGCTAACATGACACACACGAGAGGTGAAGGTCAGTAATTAACAAAAAAACACAATGACCTCTGTAACCTGTATGGCCATCAGACACCAATTACTCATTTATAAAATTCCAATGGTGGTTTCATCCTTGGCATCGTAATTCAGTGCAAAACTAGGCATAATCTGTGTCTGGGAAACCAGCTCACGGTGTATGTACAGATATTGTTGCTTTTATAGCCTGGTGAAATCTATATGGTCCTTCTGGAAAAATTACAGTAAACTTCCTTGAATTGTAATTACAAATGAAAAAGAACAGGTTTTCACATTTCTGTTATGTGTAGTCATGCCCATGTATATCTAGAACTCATAACCAATCAAGAACCTAACCTCAAACATGGTCTGAATTTGATTGTTCTGAGTTCTTGATGCTGTAAATGTAAATTTCCAGCAAACCACCCTATAACTGGCGACTCTAAGGAAAGTTAATGAACCTGTGTAATTACAACTGCTATAACCACAAAGCTGACTTGCCGCACTGATATTACACACAAGCGAGGGTGTGCGGAGAAAAGCGAAGCAGATAAAATGTTTTCATTATGCAAAAGTGCCTCCTTTGGGCACAAATAGGTAGAAAGGCATATCGTTATCTGCTGAAAAATGAAGCTCTAATGTCATTAGGATGCTGCGAATGGAGAAACATTTTAATAGACTAATGTTCTCACTCCTGCATCTCATTGGATTTTAATGTCCACCAGCAGCTGCAATAATGCAATCTGCCCCTGAAGTAAAATCAGTGCTGCTTCAAACATCAAAACAGAAATAAATGTCATAACACTGGGTCATAATCATATGAGAGCATCCATTTTAGTTTAGTAATTTTTGGAAGCCTTTGAATGGTAGGTAACGTAATAATATTCATCCAAAATGATCCTATGAGCTGATGCAGAATCAGCTGAATATTTACTATCATGGCCTACTGTGGCCTGATTAAACTGCGATAAGGCTAGCCAAAATGATACTTGTTCTGCTTGTGGATAAGTTAGATAAATGATAAAGGCCTTATGGCCCTCTTGATGTTTCACAGATGCTGAAACTTGACTCTAGAGAAAGTGCTGGGGGACTCTTCAGCTATGATCATAACCTTGTTTCACCAAGTTCCTGATTATGGCAGATCAATCTTTGTCATAATTACAGTTAATAATCCAGACTGTGCCTCTAGATGAAGGGATCCATCACCCCACAACTACCTAAAGCTGTTCTCTTTGTTCCTCTCACTGTTACAGAGGTGAATATTTCTAGATCACCACATTTGTTAATTTAAATAGCCTACAGAGATCAAACACAACCTCAGTATAGTGGTATATATTAACTGGTATGTACATCAATGCGTGTAAACTTCTATAAAAGCACCAAAAAACAGAACATAAGTGAAGATCACTCCTAGAACATCACTCCTAAGAACTGTCAATGTTCTTTATTAGGAGTGATGCAGGTCTGTATTCCTGATGAAACTATGTAAGTTGAGATGGGGTGAAAAGCCTTTCATACGTCAAATAAAATGAACTACACGGAGAACAGAAGCATACAGACCTTTTAGATGGGTTCATATCAGGCAATATAGTCAAAGAAGCCAACCCAGGCGGTGTATTGTCTTCATATATTTTGTAGTGGCATGAACTGAAGAAAAAAAAGCAAAGAAAAGATTAAAAAGGAGTAATAAATTATTTGAAAGTCTGATGAAAGATGACTTTCTTGTTCATGAAGAAGAGTACTTCATTCTAATTTAAAATAATCAGTATACTTGAGTAAAATACAACCCCCCCTTCAGAAAATACATAATACAATAAATGAATGGGAGACCAAAGTCCAGGATGTTGAGCTAAGAGCCAGCACACAAAATGATTTATTATATAAAATTAAGTGGGTAGGTTGGTCTCAAATGTGGATTTCAAAACTTTACACAAAAATTACATCAGGTTTATAAAATAAATAAGGTCAAATCAAATGTTAAATGGCTTACCTTACTGACAAAAGTGATGAATCATTCATACTTCATCTTCTGTGTGCTTCCCAATACTATGATTAATTCATGTGAAAATTGTGGACACATTTGATCAGACAAAAATCAACACAGATCAGCACAAATCAGTTTTTCACATTTGTCCTAACTTCCTTAGAGCTGTTGTATGCCAGAATTCCTCTCAATACTGATTTTCTTTTGATGAACAACAGAGGGAGGCACCTAGAGAGTAAGAAGGAGGGGGAGGGTGCTTTGACAGCATGTCATAGTACAGTGTGTCAGCTCAGCGGCTGCTCTCCATTGATGCTAATTACAGGTGACAGGGCTAAGTACAAGGCTTTACATGCGATAACGATGACTCCAGAGCAAGTTCTTCACGGTCCCCCTTTCAGCCATGCTGACAGCAGCCATTATGCATGCTGGGATTATGTCAGGAGTTAGATGATGAAACTGGCCACCCGGAGGAAGGCACAGAAAAAATAAATGTCTGTTATGGGAAAAGTCCAGACCAGAAGGGCAAGTCTGGCATAGAGGAGCATGTGCTTTAGCATGTGGGTACATAGAATAGCAGAAGTCATCAATGTAAAACATGCTGGTAACAAATTCAGCGAGAATACGCATAAAGCATTTCAGCACCAAAAGAAACAACAGGTCACGCTGAACCCGTGGTCACGTGAAAAGCTGCATGTGTGGAACTTGATTTACAATTCGATTTACCACATGCATATTTGAAGCGCTTCTTGACAGCATGGAGCTTCCATGAAGATGATTCATGACTCCATCTCCTGGGTGGGATGAGTGAGCATGTAGAGGCTGGCCTGCTGCTGACACCAGCACATGATGAGGAGTGGCTAGCACTGGCTTTGCGATGAGCCTGTCATGGCAGGAGAGAGCGGAGAGGCTGCCTATTAATTCAGCATCTGATAAATATCAGTCCGCACGGTCACGCTGTGCTATATCCACTCTGTCCTATCACACTGCGAAACTACACTGATGGATGAAGGCCTTATTCCAGATTGTCTTTCATGCTGAGCTTTCAGAGGATCTGTCTCATTCCCAATGTAGTAAATTTTACTCTGGATGTTCTATTTTACTGTATCTCTTTGTCCCCCTGTTTTGCTCTCAAACCACTTTGACTAATCTAGGCCTGGATCTCTCAGTTATCCCTCCATTTGTTCTCTGTGTTGTGTAGAGAAGAGGCACTGTGAGCTTTGATGTAACACTTTCCAATTCTCAGGGAAAACACTGGACTGCTTCAAATTAATAAATATATAATTGTCTGTTAAGCATATGGCTTTAAATGAAAGTGCATGAATAAACTAGAAGAGTATGGAGAATCTAGATAAAAAAGGATAACCATTAAAACACGGCACAAGTCTAGTTTTGCTAGATGCATGATATTAGTGGAAGACAAGGGTCTGCAGTACTGGATATATCCTTGCATCATGTGCAGGGTCCCTTTTTAGTCCTTCCTATAATTTTTACAAATATTATTTTTGTTGTATGATTTCTGTTGACATTACAAAGTAGACTTAAAAAACACTAACAAGGAATCTTCATAAAACGGTGCTACTGAGGATCCACCTGTTGAAGCTAGCTTTGGGGAATACTCTGAGACTGTTATTAGCACGACGCCCCAACACACACACACACCTACATTTACCCAAATTCATGTGCAAAGTAAAGCAAGTTTACCATTTTCTCTTGAGAGTGTTAAACTACAGGTCATTAATTGCTCCAACATAAGCTAACAATGCTAGCAATTTAGCTTCAGAGCTAGCTAAATGTTCATTTGCACTTGGTAAACATCCAGTCATCTGATGAACTTAGTATTCACCCAATGACTTTATCCTCACCTGGAAGAATGAATACAGTAATACAAAACAATACTGCTAATAATCCAAGGTAAGAACTTACAGCTACAGTTAAACATAGCCTGAGCTCAAAGCTGCACCCACCGTTAAAAAGCTTTCATAGTTTTTTTACAACTCATGGCCTAAAAATAATGGTGTTTCTACTTTCTTTCATTGTTAATGATAGCCCTCCATGAATAGAGGGTGTGTAATAGGATGGCGTAGGACATTTTAATTTATGTATAGTGCCAGCTACTGATGACCTGTTTGGGAAGCAGACCAGCAAAAAAAAAAAAATACCAATCTTGGCCAACTTTGAAAATCCATCTGTTGCTGAGGCACTGTTGACCAGATATCACTTGAACAAAAGACACTTCTCATCAATGACACAGACTGGGTTTTTATACAAGTCAGTGTTCTTGCTAGGTTTAGAGTGGTCCACTTCTAAAAAATGCCCAGCCAGCAGCAGTTCTGTGAGTGAAATCTGACAACTGTTGACGAACTAGAGGATGACTAACATGAACTGTACTTCAGCTAGTCTACTGTCTCAAACTTCTCAAAAGGGGGACAGTGTTTTTTGGCAGAACCATTATCAACTAAAAGAGCCTCAAGTTTTCATATGTATCTGTGTGTTTCTCCTGTTCCTAACACAGAATGGATTCACCACAGCCGCTGAAAATACTGCATCCAGAAGCAGCAAGCTCAAGGAACAGTGAACAGCCAGAGCTATTTGCATTTATAGGGTTTGCACAACACCTGGCTCTAATAAGCCACTTATGCAGTTCCATTCTTTTGTTTTTATTTGCGTATGATGGAGAAATTAGTTCCTGTCCGTCAAACACAATGGACCTGTCACAACCAATGAAGTAGTCCATTTGTTTGTGGACATACTTGCAAGCTGCATTCTACACCAATACCAAAACAGGGGTATGTTGGACCACAAATCAATATACATTGGACACAGTCCAGTTCCTGCTCCACTACTTTGGTTTCAGCGGTGTTTGCAAAATTCACCAGTGAGAAAAAAAAAAAAAACAGAATGGAAAAAAAAGTTCTTCATGCCCTGTGAAGCGGACCATAATTCCTTGCACAGTGTGTAAAAGATTGAAAGATTCGAAAGGTAGATGAAAGAATAAAAACATAATAAAATATGTTGCAGCATGATATCTTTCTCCTTCCTTTCTCTCTCTCTCCTTTCTTTCTTTATTTGTTCTTTCAACATTATATTTCTCTCTCTCTCTTCCTTTCTCTTTCCTCTGACTCTCTCTCACCCTCTCTTTTTCGCTCTTTCTTTGCTCTCTGTTTTTTCTTCTTATTTCTCTCTCCTCTGTACTCTTTCCTTTATGTCTCTCTCTATCAATTCTTCTGTCCTTCTTTTTCTCTCCTTTTCTCTCTTTCCTCTGTCTCTGTCAGTTCAGTTCAGTTCAATTCAAGGTGCTTTATTGGCATGACAAATTAATGATAAATGAAAGTCTTTCTACTTGTTTTTCATTCTTTTTTGTCTCTTTCTTTCTTTCTCTTTCTTTCCTCTCAGTTTTATTACTAATGTTTCTCTCTTTTTTCTGCCTCTCGCTTTTTCTCTCATTCTTCCCTCTCTCCATTTCTTTCTTTTCTGTCTTTCTCATTTTTTTTCCTTCCCTTCTCTCTCTCTCTCTCTCTCTCTCTCTCTCTCTCTCTCTCTCTCTCTCTCTGTGCTCCTCTAATATGAGCACTGGTGTCTCGTTCTCTCTGCATACCTTCTTTGCTTACCTTTGAACTGCTGACTTAAAGTAAAGAGCCTCCATCACCTCACTGAGAGCTTTTTTTCTTCCCCCAGTCAAAAGACATCTAATTGCTAATCTATAATCCTTTTAATATGCTCTTGCCTTTTTTCGATTGATCCTCTGCCAGGCGGAACAGCATGGCTGGGGGCTACATTAATCCTATTAGGGGTGGGTTTGGGATGGCGCTGTGCAAATCCAAACAGCTCTTTTACCCTTGCCATGCAGCGCTTGCTTTATATATTGTATGCCTCCATGCCAGACCCACTTCTTCTTGTTTACAAATGACAAGCCGGATAAAAAGTCTTTTTTATATAGACAATGTCTTTTAACCCTATTTGATAAAAGTTAACATTAATGATTACTCTCTCTATCTCTCTTTTATTTGTTTAAAATACAAAAGAGTTATCTTATAAACCATGAACTGACCTCTACTGGTGATTAAACACAGAGGTCAGGTTACATTTAAGGTTACATTTCCCCAAGTGATGTTTAATTAAGAATGAAATTGTAGAAATTGTAGTATGCTTTGTTGTATTTTTATGCTGTGATCCAGCTTTTATTTTAATTACAATAGGTCAGTTATAATATTGTTCACTCCTGAAATGAAAATGTATGCAGTTGTAAAAATAGGTGCCAAGAGTGTTTTTGGTGCACTTGAAATGTATGAGATTGGGGAGCTTTCATAACAAAGAGTTAAATAACAAAGCGTTACCTTTGTGGGATCTATTTAACTATTAGTTTGCATAAAGCATAATGTCACATAACCCCTAAAGTTACACATTCTCTAACCCCCTTGGCATAGTTTGCTGAATACACTTGTTCATTCCTCAACCTTTAAGTATACTGTATTAGATTGTGCAATTTATTCTTTTTCGATTTAAATCATTCTGTTGCAAAGCCACCTATCTACAAATGTTATACAATTAAGTTGTGATTCGGTACAATAGACAAGTCAGGGCTTACAATTCAGTACAGCTAGGAGCCTCGGGGATGCGGGATAGGGCAGGTAATGTACAATATGAATGTGCATGGCTGGGTTATTGATTGAACACTATAAACAATGCAGATCAAATATCATAATTAATATAATGCCTATGCTCCATGATACATTGTCACATTTTTGCTTTACGAATCACTATATTGTGATGCATTGTTACACCCCTATTATTTAGAATTGTTTCACGTAAATGGGATTTTTCTAAATTTCACAAAATTGCATAATATATATGTATAGATTCATCTGTCTAGCTAGCCAATGGTTAGAGACCATACAGTTTATTTGCAAACCTTGTGAAGTCAGCCTTTTCATTAGTGCGCAACTGCAACAAGTATCATGTTAAAATAGACAGGATAGTGCTTGGTGTCAGATGGGTGACAATATTATATGGAACTATTCATTTTACTAGGCTTTTGTGTGACATTTGTCTTCGAGAGAAAAGAATCAGAAGATATTTTAAATACCAAAACTGACTGATAAGGAACACTACTTAAGTCATTAAGACAGAAGCAGGTGGGTTATTGTTTTTAATCATATTAGTGTTATACTATTGTTTTTAATCACATCGCTGGTAGAACTCAATAAAATATTAACATAAACAGAACAATATTGTTTACATGTTGCTGAGACCGATAATGAATGAAACAGTCCTCTGGTGAAGCTTTGACTTAAGTGACAGAAAAACAACACAATTAGACATTTTTGGGAAGACATTTTGGGACCTGTTTAGGTCAGATATAATATTTTACCAATTAATTCTTCAAATTTAATACATCAAAAAAAATTGATAAGACAGGTTTCAAACCATGTTTGACTCCCTTAAAAAAGTTTTTAGCAGATTAAGAAGCATTCTTGTAGAAGTAGAAGCAGACTTTATTTACCACACAGAGCCGTGAGCAGTGCAATACAGTCTCTGCATTTAGCCCATCTTAACACTAGTGAGCACACGCACACACACACACACACACACACACAAACACACACACACACACACACACACACACACACACACACACACAC
>JBBJLR010000145.1:18263774-18281361 GCA_037577145.1 Brachypetersius gabonensis
CTTTCTATGACAGTGGATTCAACCGTTGATGGCTGTTGTTTTGCTTGGGTGTTGTTTTTTTGGGGGGCTATTGTTCTTACTTTAAACAGTTAAACTGGATAGGCTTTTCACAACATTGACAAAAGTCTTATTCTGACTAATGACAAATTAGAATAGATTTTTTTGTTGTTGGGGTTGAGGATTCCCCATTTTTCCACTACTAAGTAGGACTATTCCAATCACATGACACCACCAAAACTGGGAGGGTGAGAACTAGCATGTTTTCAAACTGCTGCTAACACATCACTGAATGGCTCATCATGTCTGGATGAAAACATTAACTGCCAGTATTCTTATGTTAGCTAACAAATTCCCAGACTGGCTAGCACTGCACTGAATGATTAGGAGAGAGAGGACCGAAACCAAAAAAGGCCAGTTATGATCTCCTGGACTCATCTCCACAAGTGGCAGTGACATCACTAGTAATCAAACTTTTCTCGATGATTGGGCTAATTTAAAATGCTATGCTAACCAACTTATGATGGAGATTTACTCAGTGGGTGGAATTTGCTATGGCTTCTCCACCAAAAAAGGTTCTATACTAAATAAGCTTTATTTTCCTAGAACTGCTTAGAAACATTCTAAACCATTTAGAAACATGTAAACACTGAGAGGTTGTATTCAACAGTAGTATTTTTGGAAAAAGACACATTTGTTGTAGGAAACAAGAAGAAAATATCAGTTTTATAACATCATATGAACATTATAATTTCGAAAGTGATGGCCATAAATACAAAATGAGAAATCAAAAATTGTGTCTTCTTTGTACTTTTAGGCTGCTGCAGCACAGACTGGCTAGCACTGCACTGAATGCGGAGGACAGAGAGGACCGAACCAAAAATAGGCCAGTTATGCTCTCCTGGACTCATTTCCACAGATGGCAATGGCATTACTGGGAATCAAACTCTTCCTGAGAATTTAAAAGGCTGTTTTTGTTACTGTAAATGACTGTTGCTATAACTCACTGCTGTGTATCACGCCTCATTTATAATGTAATAGTTTTTTTTTAACTCAAAAAATGAAGATAATTCCCATATATGGACTGTACCAACTGCAAAGTGGATTATACATTTTGCAAATCTAGTTTAGATATATTGGCACTTTAAGTTGAATGGAATTTGTGCCAGTGTTCTGTAAAGCTTGTCCAAAAAGAATGGACTGTGGGCAGGGCATCGATATGTCAGGCTGCCCAATGACGCAGATTAAAGACGATATGACCAAAAGAACTCGAAGCTGCATGAGGCATTTAAAAGTGTTGGCGAGAAAATGCCGCTTGAAATGAGATGTCGATGCAAGATGTCTAATGTGGCGTGCTCACCTGCTTACTGGAGGAGAAGGAGCTGGATGCAGAGCACGGGGAGAAAATGATAATGGAGGTAAAGGTTACTGCTCCTCTACGCAGCGCTCCTGCAGCCTCCTGCGCAGAAATCAAAGGAAATGTTACATCTGAATAAGCTGCTCACAGTTCATACTAATGACCTTGAATGTGTCTTCAGCCATACATGCACGCTTTGAATAGGCAGCAGGTGAGGGAACTGACTAAGGTATGCAGAAACGTGCTTCGCAGTGGGAAAAAGGCAGAAAAGTGGAGACTCCATGGGCTGCAAAATGTCAGTTGTCATTGCTGAAAATAAAGGAAACTTCAGTCGTGTGAAGCGAAGTACATCATATGTTTTTTTCCTTGGTTTTTTTTTGTTTTTTTTTTTAAATCTGACATCCTCATTCTGCCTTCAAACCCTCCACCTCATCCACTTAAAATTCTGAGGGGAAACTTGTCCAACACCATGGAAAACTTTCAGGAAGGGATGAGCAACCATTCTGAGGGAAGTCGTAATGGCACGCCGGCGCACTCGCAAAGATTCAGGAGTGATTAATGAAAACTAATTTTTCATGGCAATTAAAATGATTAAAGCCGAAGGGCCTTTTTGCTGTTGCTCTGAATTGCTCCAGGAACAAGGCGGCAACAAAGCTGAGAAGCAAAATTGCATTAGTAGTGGAGGAGAACTGTATTAAAATGCAAATGTACAGCTGTTAATAGTTCTTCAAAAACCAATAATCCCCCACAGTCAGTCATGTGTCAGAATGGTTAATGGAAAAATATCCCAGAGGCATGCAGGGTCCTTTTTCCATTCCGCTTTTGATTAAAACAGAAATTCTGTTGGAGGTAAAAGCAAGGGGTAAGAGTAGGATGGGATTGGCAGGGATGGTTTAATGGTGGGCAAGGCACCAAAGCCTATTGTTCAGTAGGCTCCTGATTTCCCAGATAGGCTTTCTCTTTCCCTCTCTCTCCCTCCCAGGATAGGCGTGCGGAGCTAACAAGGGGAAGCCGACTGCTAAATCTGATCTAGAGGTATTAAAGACATTCATCATAGAGGTGTTTAGCAGGTAATCTGTATTGAGGACCGTTTGAATTAAATGCACATGATAGTCAGGTCCATAAATGAAGAGGAAACTGGCCTGGGCGAGGGGAGTGTCAGGCAGCAGCGTAATTGAATAAATAGTCTCCTCGCTTATTCTGTCACTTAATTATGATTCCGCCGCAGGCTATGTTTCAGAGATCGAAATGTTCTGACCCAGCAGAGGGGAGAAATGCAGTTTTCTCTGACTTTTGCACAGGAGGAGGGGGCTGTTGATGGACCCAGCAAATGTACTGAATGCATCATCTTTCCGTGAAGCCATCGACAATACATGGAGATTCTTGATCGCTGTATTACCCGTTTGTGTGTAATGAGCTTTTACGGTACAGATGAGCCTCTTCTTAAGTGATCATGTTTCATGGAAAATTCAAATAAAAGTTCACCATGCCACTGGCAGAATGTAAACAGGGGAAATGGTGAATAGTAATAGCTGAAATCCATACCACTGTAGTGTTTTAAAGCAATATTTCCTCAAAAAAAACACATTTACACAATGTACCCAAGATGTAGTTTATCAAGCAAGACATGTTAGACGTCTTTAATTTAGTTCCAGAAGAGGCACATCTTGCCTACAAGCACCAGAAGTCAGTAGTCACCCAAAAAATGTAACTCAAACGGCTTCCAGATCTTCATTAAGGTGGTGCAGACTTTGATTTAGGACTAACAGCGAGCTATAAACATTAACGGAATGTCAGTGTGTAGCTGAATGCATAGGAAAGCTTCTTACATGACATGTGTTACAGAAAAGATTTTGCGTGACCATTGACTTGGAGCATTTATTAGCAACATTAACCGCACAGCTCAAGAAAGCTAAGCTCAAGAAGCAAAATTTGGACCTCAAACATGTGTTTCCTGATTGATTACATCAGAAGTTACCAAAATATGTGGCATTATCTGTAAAACCAAACGCTTAAATCTTGTCTGCTGAAAAAAAAAAACATGGCAATCTTGGCATATAAATCAGAATGGTTATAAACCAAAAGTCCCAAACATGACAAGCTTTTATGACTTGGTGGCAAGAATTGAATCTTGCTTAGAACTACTGTTTAAGAAAGAACTTAAAAAGTGAAAAATCACTTAACATTAAAAAGGCTCTTTTGGTAGTGTGATGAATCTGATGTAAATAGCACTAAAAAGGGTTGAACAATTTCTTTGTCAAAGAGTACTACACAAAGTACGATAGTGCGATATATAAATACAATAGTTTTATATCATTAACCAAACAACAAATAATTTATGCATTCAAATGGTCATTTGAGTGTTTGTGGTTCATAGAGAACCATTGATTTTATGGAAGAATTCTGTACATACTGGAATAGTATATTTGAATATTGGCGAACAGCCATTGTGAAATCTTAATCCTCGAGCCTGATTAAAAAGTGAGCATTCAAGACAAACTTTGGAAAGAGCTCTAGATGAAGAAATCCTGCCGAAGCCCCCCGCAAAGAACCGATGAACACAGGAACCTGGCGTCCTCTTTAATTACTGATAAGTTGTGAGACAGCTAAACACAGTGGATTTCTCCCACCGGAGGCTCTAATCACTTAAAAAGGGACTGCTGATCCTAACTGCAGAGTCAGAGGATTGTATGGCAGGTGCCACTGTGAGCTCCCAGAACAGACGCTATTGGCCCCCTTTTCCTGGCAATGAAATGTGCACCATCTGAAAAAAGAGAGAAAACTCTCCATGGACTTCTACATAAACTGCTCAGCTGCTCTTTCTGAAAGAGGGAGGGTTATTCTGGGGAGAGGATGAAAATAAAGGGAATCTTCATAAAGCTATTTTTCTGTATAAAGTTATGCACTAATAGCATACTATCACATCGGTATGAGCATGGAAAAGCATCAAGTTTATTTTATGTGACTCAAAATGACTCAAAAAAATCAACTGATAAAACTTTCAGTATTTTATTCTTATATACATCTCCACCCCCAGTTTTTGCCCTGAAAGTAATTGCAATCATACAGATGGTAAGTACTTATAATATATATTTTTTGACAACTTTTACAGCCTCTGTACAGGAGCATAGGTTTTGTGGAATTCACATCTACATCAGCAACATCATTTTCTTTGTCAGAAAAACCAAGAACAAGCATATATGGGATGGGGGTTGGGGGATTCAAGAGATGTGGGAAAAGGGCAGGTAGGAGGATCAACAGACAGTGGATGTGGGCATATACAGAAGCAGCTCCAGCAGGATCGACTATGTACAATACAAACCATTCATACAAATTAAGCTCTAAGATATAGAATTCAATACATTACTGTGGAGTATAATGGCAATGACCGAGCCCTCCAACCACTGCTGGATCTTTTTAACACTACAAGAGAAAGTGTGAGCTGAACCATTCAGAATTATTACAGTACTAGAACATAGGCTGAGGAACAGCTGTGGTTTACCAGGTTCTGAAATTTTTCTTCATATTTTTTAAAGGTAGAAAACATGCCCCTAGTCAAGGCTTGTTCATCTCCCATTGATGCCACTTCCTCGTCCACAAATGTGCCAACACATTTTTGGGTTTGTCCTTAGGTCTCAGGCAGGTGTCTGGCTCCGTAGGGAAGAAATTAGCAAAGCTTTGGGGTTCTCAAGGACCTTAGACAGAGGGGTAGATAGGGGATTTTTTTGTTTATTTTGTACAAACAATTCCTTTCAGACTATAAATGTCCCTACTGCACCACTGTTGTGGTGAAATGTACTGCCTTTGCTTCAATGTGTTGTCACTGGGGTTGAGAAACAAACAGCTAACAAATGACTCATCAAATAATGTCAATTTGAAAAAAAAATCTACATAATTTCAAAATGCAAATACACAGAAATAATGAGTTTTTTACACACAATAATAATAATAATAATAATAATAATAATAATAATAATAATAATAACAATAATGGAATAACATGTGGCAGATGCCAAAATCTACTAGCCCCTACAACTGTGATGGGACACAGTAATCTATGCAAGATTTCATTATTAAAACCACCTAAAACACTAACAGGTACAAACAAACTAATCTAAAATAATAACCAGACTGACACTTTTAACTTAAAAACGAGTTGAATTAATTTGTAATATTTCATCAAATCTGGGTCACTTTAGGTAGGCATGTTTGGGACAGTACAAGAAACACATATCAGCTGTGCTTGGGGAGAGAGCCCCATCCTGCCTCTGCTGTCCTTCAGACAGGGGCTGCAGTGGCAGGCTTCAGCCAGAGGGGAGGTAGGGGGTGTCACTGTGGTAATTATAGTCTGGGCAGACTTTCTGCACCAGCTTGTAGTCGGTGCTGTAGAAGGAGATGTAGATGCAGATGACTTTGAAGGGCTTTGAGCATAGCCAGGAGACATGGCTCTGCGTCTGCTCCTGGAAGCATGTCTTGGATGGGTCGTAGTTGCAGAGCGTGTTCTTTGAGCCCTTTTCCACTTTTTCGTATTCAATGCGACAGTTGAAGGACTTGGAGTCCTTGGCATCGATGACAGACTGCTGGGCCGTTAAATCGAACTCCACGATCTTGGTGGGCGGAACCAGACTGACGGACACATTCCCCTGGCCTGTGGAATTGTGCCGAAAGTACACGCTGAAGGTACCGTTGCCGTGGTCGACGATCTTGCCTGTGATGAGTAGGTTGAGCTTCACCGTCTTGATGTTGGAGTGGAAGTCCCCCCAGCCGAACATTTTCTTGAACTTTCCTGTCTTGACCATGGGCCGCCGCTTGGCCCTGGGCCTGGAGTCCTGCAGGTCAGTGGTATTCCTCAGCCAGTCCCATAGATCCTGCTCTGAATAGGGCTCTGGTGTGTCATAGCGCAGGTCCAGGGCTGTGGCATTCTCCTTCCCATGCAGAGTCTGTGACAGCAGCCGACTGATGGACAAGTCCTTACTGCTTTCTGTCCATATGTGCTTTAATGTTGATTTGGGGCTTCCTGACTTGAGCAACTCCGACTTCCCCGGGATGGAACCGTGAACACTTGAAACCTGGGAGGGCAATCAAGAAGACACTGATTATTGAGTGGACTTGACTTCAAGAAGCACTTTGACAAACAATGTTAAACAAGTGAGAATTTAATTTCGCATTGCATGCCATGAGGAATTATTTTGCAGATATTAATCTTCAGGTTCACAGATATTGACCTCCACCTCCTTATGTAGCATCTCACAGAGAAAAAAAGACAGATCAAATAGATTTGGTGGGGAAAGAGATAATCGATCCTAGCTGCAAGTTTCAATTTGGAAGAGTATTAGCTGGCAGAAGCCATCTGGGAAATGGAACAGAGCGTGGCGAATGAGAAAAAGAACACAGCGATCAAAGTTCGAACAGCATTGCTCTCCGCCTCCACCCCACACCTCTCCTCATCCAACCCTACAGGGTGGTGGTAAAGGGATCTCCAGCAGCTCTGGCCTGATAATGGTGGCAGCCATTCAGTGAATAAAGAGCTGACTATTAACCAGCGAGTGCTCCTTGAATTGATGATTGATGAACCCCTGGGTTCTCTCCATTTAGTGCCAATGAGTGGAATTAGGTTCATACAGAGCGCGGCGAAGAGCTGTGACATTGATTGCCTGATTTCTACTGTAAGACGTGACAGCAGATCCGTCTTGCTGTGGTTTTTGCATCTCGTAGGCTGCTCCCAGGATCGATAGTTAGAAAATAAGGTTTCGCTACCAATCAGACTGACCCTTCAGATGGAATTGCCTCACAGCGCGTGTCAGCATAAGGCCAATGCGGGCTAGTTTTAAACATTGCATTAGGTGGAAAGGGTGGGCCAGGGCAGCTCACCTGAGAAATTCACAGAAAAATAGAAGGAATCAATAGCTGACCTAAAGCTGATCAATAGCTGATTGTTTTGAATTGCAAATTGCAAGTTATTTACTCAAAAGTCTAACCATCTCTGTTGTTCAAATGTTCAATCTAACTGCTTGAGGAATTAATTACAGCCTCATGTGCAGCTGATCAATCCTACCACTGGAATACAGATCACCCAAATGGTTCTTCTAACCTACCCTTTATGAAGACATAGTTCATTAAACTCGGTGCCCACAGATCATATTGATTAAGAGCTCTGGGAAATGAGTAGAATATTTTGCAGAAGAAAATTGTATTAAAAAAACCCTAATGAAGATCAATTACTCTTCATCTCACCTGGGATAATAGGGCAGTCAGCCTTTGTCCTGTGTTGAAACAGTGTAATGATGTGTGTTTTATGGCCAGTGAGTACATGCTTGGAAAGCATGATTAAAGACTTGAGTCAATAATTTATAGCTAATAACTGGAGGGAAAATACACATTCACAGAGTGAGCAACTCTGAAAGAGCAATTTTGCGTACAGTTCATTGCAGCTTGGTAAAGGGTGAGTGCGTAGTCTTTGATGAATAGACCTTTACAAATGCGGCGTGGCATGTGGACACCTGAGCTAACTTTATTATAAATGTCAAAACAGCAGAAAAGTCATTCTGTGCAGTTCAATTCAGCTATGTTGGTTGTTTTTTCTTCTGTAGCAGATGTTCTTTTAAAGGGCTGGTATCCTGCATTTTTCTTATAAGTGGTCCCTGAGGTCCATAATGTTTGTATGGTTTGATTGACCCAAGGTAAACTTACCTTTACATCATCTTTCAATATTAAAGAGTGCCTTTAAAACTGGTATATGTTAATGAACTTAAATGTAGTTGACTGTCATTTTTTGTGCCTCATTCAAAATCCAGTTTAGATTGAAACACTCCTTATAACTTTAGAGTGAATGCATGGGATTAAACTGCTGTAGAACAGGTAGGTGGGTATATGTTAATAAGTTGGTTTTCACGATATCAGAAAAAACAGCGACTTTGGAACACCTTCCATAAATAGACTGGAGACATCATGGCATGTTCTGAAATGTTAATATTGTTTAAAAGCTACATCAAACATTATTCCACATTTTTCTAAAAACTCTGTTTTGCATAAAATAAACCCTTTAAGCGATGTTGAAAGACCAGATTAATTGTATACAGTCAGCCATTGGACAATAAAAGTTATGAGTCCAAAAAAAGCATGTTCAATCCAAATTTTCTGTTTAAAATAACCACGGTTAGAGAAAACAGCAATTCGTAATGAATGTGTTGGTCCATAAAGCTTGTATGCACAACAGTTATGTGAAATTAGCCTCCAACTGTCCATTGTCCTGCCCATGTTGGGATGGCAGCCAGTGTGTCTGCTGGAGCTTTATCCAGCCAGCTGCAGCATTCACCTGAGGGGACAGTGCATCTGGTAAACATAGGCAGGGGAAAGCCACGGCCAAGCCCCGCACCTACGCCACTGACAGGCAGACGGATGCAAACAGCTGGACTCCCTCAGGCAATGCACTATGTTGGGTCAGCAAGAGCAGCATGTGGACATGCCTCATGTGTCTTAACAGGTTCGCTTACGTTCAAAGGCTGATTTCAGGTTAAAGTTTAACTTTTTGCCACTAATAACAAAGGCATTGTGTAATTCACGAAAGTTAATTATTTCTCATAACTAATTTCTGCAAGTTGAGAAAACATGAGCAACACATTTGTGTTCAGATGGAAAGAAGAGACCTTTTTATTACCATTTTGATGAATGGTTGTTGTTGTGCAAACTGTTTGATGTGACAGAAAATATAAACCATCCTTCATTTTTTGCTGTGCTTTTATCACTGCTTGATGCTGAAACAAACAGATGGAAATATGGGCCCAAATCTGTCACATACTTAGAAACACATTTAGAAAACGAGACATTCCAGAGTGTGAACACTGCCACTAGGCTGCTGCTCTCAAGGCTACACCTTCAGTATCTTTAGTTACAGAACACGACTACCATATTCTGTTTTTGTCAATATATTTTTGAAGTTCCATTTTGTTTAATTTTTCAGAACTTTAGTAAATGTACGAATGTGGTCTTCTACCCTAAAAAATAAGAGCACCTTGAAGACGTATATATCTCAAAAGAATGTTGCAAAAATATATACATATATTTATAATTTTCCACTTACACTAAATGTAGTTGATTGACCAAGCCATGTTTGAACTCGAGCTACAAGGCTAATATAGCTAACACCCAAATCATTTTCATAACTATACCCCCACAACCTGCTCATATCAGCTCTCCATAAAGTTGGTGCACACTTCTCAGTGTGGTTTAGGACTTGATATGAAGTAAAATTTAAAAAAAAAATCATCACTGCGGCAGGCAACTGTTTCAGACAACCACATCCTGTACTATGTGGTACATTAGTGAAGAGCTGGATGAAACCTGAGTGGGTTGAGAGATGTTCTGGAGATGTATGTATGGAAAGGATTTAGGTGACTATTGACTTTTAGAGTGCCTCGGTCCAATTCTAGACAAAAGTAGAAACCAAACATGTCTTAGCGGACTGACTAAATATGGGTTAACTGGACAATTGTGTGATTCCTCACAAACTATTCACTCGAGGCCATAATGGTTAATATAGTTTGTACCTTTGGGGGCTTAAATGTAATTGAACTGTGTCCTTTTTATGAATCTAAATGTATTTCTTTGGAATAAAATTTTAATGACATGTGGTTACATATGTGCATTTGAATAGACCTGAATATTAAAACATAAGTAATAAGCCCTGACCTCTGAGGGTTAAAGTCTGAGAAATCCAACCACAAAAACATGAGCTGCTTTTGGACAATAACAGCAAAGAGGATTACACAAACACCTCTCATTTATAGTTGCGAGAAGTTATGGGGCGTTAAATGTCTTCTTCATTAAAATTCACTCAGAAAAGTGTTCCCCTGTACAATTTTCAGCATGCTCCGTAAAACTTGTTTTTTGATTGTAGCCGCATGCATCAGTGGTCTTGAAGCCATCAGGGGGTCCTTCAGTTCAGAAAATAAGGCAGTCGCTCTCATGCAGCTTGACATATTATGTCAAATAAATTTCAAGAGCAAGAGCCTCATCAAAATACTGTAAATATTACACATCTGGCAAAATAAAGAAAAGTGAAAAACAAATCAGGAAACCAGCATAAGAGGAGCAAGAGAGCTCCTTTGAAACTACGACTAACAGCAAGGCATTTATACGGATACATAAGAGTGCTGAATGCGCATTTCCTCTAATTAAAACTGAAGCAATGCCAACTAGAGCACCACATTTAATATTTAATGTGTAAACAAGACAACTGTTGTCAAACACGGATTAAAAAGCCAAATTACTTTATGAAGACATTTTAATGAAGAGATACTTCATGAAGAGATTCTTTAGCATTGCATGTGATTTACCACATAACGGAGGAAGAATTAATCAGGTATGAAAATATCCATTTACCGCTATTGCAAAAGCAAAGTTTAGATCAGACCCTGCACTGAGTGTCACTGGGAAAAAATATGTCTTCTGACTTGTACAGCAGATCCTCCTAAAAGCAGGAATTAGAAGATGCTTGTTTTGTGCTGAAGCAGAGCCAGATTTCAGTAGTAATTAAAGTTAGTGGATTAAATGGAATAATTACACAAGCTAATTTGAAAAAGCAATTATGCTATTGCCACACATTTGTGTTTCCATCTAAGTATTAATTTGCACTAATCAAGGTATTAATATGCATCAATAAGTCAATTAGAGCACTAGCTGGCATTTAAGCTCTGTCACATGTTTGTTATTGACATGTTGTCACCAGACTTATTTGTCTTTGAAAACATTATGTTCCCATGCAGGCATTAAGATCTCTCTGTTCTCTAAAGGGACTGAAAGATGTTCGTAACGAAACTGCACTTGGAACGAGCCATTCGAAATCCCGTTTAGGCTGAATACATTTCATGTGGAAAGTACAGCAGAATCTGGAGGGCTTCTATAAACTAGGCAAACAATTAACTGAATCGATAAAAGACATAATAAAATGCAAATGAACAATAGCATTCATTTCTAGAAAGCAATCTGACGCAGATGTGGCAGGATCCCATGAAGAGCATTTACAGTTGTAGCTTTGTATAATGGGGCAGAGTTTACTGTTGTATCTTCAGCAGTGTGC
This sequence comes from Brachypetersius gabonensis, assembly GCA_037577145.1. Classification (NCBI taxonomy): domain Eukaryota; kingdom Metazoa; phylum Chordata; class Actinopteri; order Characiformes; family Alestidae; genus Brachypetersius; species Brachypetersius gabonensis. Next base: position 18,275,207 of record JBBJLR010000145.1, read on the forward strand.
ATGAAACAGCCAGGAGGCTGAAGGCTAACTGAAGGCCAGGAAATAGTGTGCATTGTGCTTGTAGCTTTCAAGAAATGAGGAGTGAATGCGTAGAGGTTTCGATTTGGTACAGAGAGTGAACTTTCAGGATGTATGACCTTGAGAATGTTTAGATGCATTCACTTTTTACACAGTAAAGACACACATGTGTTTGCCAAAAGATATGTTCTATCAAAAATAGGCACAAATAAATTAAATTATGGACTGTTCATAGAAATATGTTTCCACTGGCCTTCTTCCACTGATCTGTTCTTTTCTAACAACGTCAGAAAAGCTTTACAAAACAAGAACGAATTTGATTCCTGATGGTACCACATATATCTGTAACCATGAACTGAAAACAATATAATACACTGGATCACAATGTTTGTGAATATATGGTAAATGGCCGACTATATTTAGTGATAACTCACTTCCAGTCAGGAAGCAGCTCAGTTTGAGTAAATATAAAGACAAAAAGAACAGACAAAATGGTCAGAATGCATGCAAATGCTTAAACATCCTTGGTCAAATTACATTTGATTTTCTAAGCAAACATAAGTATACATCCTCTACATCCTCTAAATGCATGCTCTGCACATTTAAATATGTAATTTTCTTTAATTTTTTCAAATTGTTTATTTGAGTAAATATGAGAACACCTCCTCTACAGGAAACACATTTAAACATGTAATTTTCCTCATTTTAGTCTACAATTTCTATTTATTTTATGTATATGTCATACTTTCAATACAGAACGCAATTTATATTTTTCCTAATATGATGAATTCATCAAATGAACATTAATTGTCCATTTAAATGTGCAGTACTCTACTGAGATTTTGGAAGAGAATGTGCACATACTTTCACTTAGACTAAAGGTGCTGATTTTGCATGTGAGTAGTACGGCACTTGCAGTCACATGCACTGATTTTGAGATGCTCTCAGTCTCATGCCAACTGGTCAGCTAACTAATTTCTGGCATAAGAATGCTGGTTTGCCTTACTGGCCTCACCCTCTCTGGGTGGGAAGGATGCTAGTTATGTGATGCACATAAGGCCTCGAAACTGATTACGTCACATGGTATATAAGCCAAGGTCAAGGTGGTAGTCATTGCTCAGTCACTGAGTTTTCGCCTCGCCACCATATCTGTGAGTACTGTGAGACCCTGAGCACCCCAGTTGCACTTGACTTTTGTGTGTGTGAGAACATGGATTCCAGGTGGGAATCTCTAATCTAGTCAGAGAGCGTTCTCTGATCAAAGTGCGTGCACTACTGACTCTCTCGTGTCACTCCGCAGTTGTGTTTTTCCTCCATGTTTCACTGGGTAAACTATTGGCCATTCATCTGGACATAGTCTTTTAAAAATTGCTACACAATGTTTCCAGTTTGAATGCTGTTCTACGAAGTCATAGTTGTATTTTTGCTAATGAAAACTATGCACCTTAAAAACAAGAATGCACATTGTTAGCCAAAAATGTCCAGCCTATATTAATTCTGTAACCTTTCACAAGCGAAATAATGCACTATGCACACAGAATACATCATGTGACACCACCAATCCACCGTGGATTTATATTTTTGTGAATCAAGCCTCTAAATGTAAATCTCGTGCAGCAGTTGCTACAAAAGCATACAAGAATCCGTTTTAATAGAAGGTATGTCTTCACCATATAAAATAACAGGCCACAAATTTCCCAACTCCATCCTCCTAAAATGCTACTCAACAGTTAAACTTTGAGAAAGGAGAGAAAATAGCATGTGCATCTTCTTCTCAGCATACGCTCTTCTTCCCAAAAGGCTGATTCCTTAACTAGGCTCCCCATGCTGTGCCCAGCCTCAGAGAAATGAAAAGAAGAAGCAAAAATGAAGATGGATTCCGGCTAAATCCACTACTGCTAACAAAGCATTGTGCAGGCTCTCCTCCCTGCCTCCCTCCAGTGCGTGTTGGTTAGGGGAAGCGCAGAAGCATGGAGCAGCAGCCCATTAGCGTCATGACGAGGCGCTGAGCTTTGGGATAAGCCGCCAGGGCAGGGATGCATGAGGCCCAGCGGAGGAGCTGGACAGCTGCTAAGCAGCACTGTAATATCACACTGTGTCCATGCACTAGAACTGCCTAATGGCCTTGTAAGAAGGCTGTTAGATGCACCATTAAAGCAGGCTCTTTTGTCCAAAGAGTATGTGCTTATGCGGGGATGTGGGTGTGGGCGCGCATGCATGTGTCTGTCTGAGATTGTGTGTCTGTGTGTACTAAAATGACCACAGGCTGTTCTGTGACAAACCAGTTACCATAACAACCCATAACATTAATATATCTTATCTAAGACCAAGCAGTTTTCAACAATTTATAACACAGCTGTTTTCACTCTACAGTAAAGACCAGTTCTCAAACATTTGCACTTTGTGATCCATATAGTTCCTGTCGAGACAAAACCTCTCAACAAAATGGTATTTTAAATGTAAGTTATCCAATATTTTGTTCATTTTGCAACATTTTCTATTGGTCAATTTATCGTGCTGGTTAAAAAAAATACTTTCCTTCACATTTTGCAGGAGTTATACAACTTGTTTGTATATTATGTACATGGATATTGGCACCGGACTTTTGGTGTTTTAGTATGTGTGTTTAGATTACCAGCACCTTTCTCCATTCTGTTCTAAAATACACTAGGAAGTCATAGTCTATGTATATATCGTCCAGAGCTAGTATATATGGACATAATACAAATATATATAAAACAAACACTTTAGTACGCTAGTGCAATAATATGATTCTGATACAGATTTCCCAGACCAGACTTAAAACACACCTAGGCCAACTCAGTATGCAGGGCACATTCTGATAGGTGCCTGTCTTGACATTTTTGAATTTTTTTTTTTTTTCAAAAAAGAAAAAGTACCCCCACTAAGGTCTAGCAATACCACTGTTTCACAATTTGTCATCATAACTGAAACAAATTCTTGTGACTTTGTTTCATTTATGTCAGTCTCCATACTCTTCCACACAGACCCTTTTAAAATGTAAAAAAAGAACGATTTACATTCATCTGAATGCAGCAGCAGTTGTTGTAGTAGTAGTAGTCAATAATTCACTGAAATGGAGATGATTTTTCCAGGGCAAAGTCAGACTTACAGCAGAGATATTTACAAGGGAAATCTCAAGACTAATGTGTCCTGAGGCCCCATAAATCAAAGCAGGCTTTCCTTTGTCAGCATCGCAGATGGCCCCGCCGCCCAATCACCCCAATTAAGAGTCGAGGAGACAAACAAGAGGAGTGCGTACGCAGCGAGGGGCAGAGAGAGAAAGAGAGAGAGAGAGAGAGAAGAAGAGAGAGAGAGAGAGAAGGAGAGAGAAGAAGAGAGGGCACCTGTTCAGCTGTCATATCCGGGCCTCTTCTGATCAGTGACTCTGGGCCTTCCTCTGAGCCACTCCAGGCTTGAATTAATGATGGCAAACAAAGCCAGCGAGAGGCTCCTCTCAGCTATTTGTGGGCGCCTCTTTCCCCACTCCTCTCCCTCTGAACTAATCTTCAGTGTCACACTTAATGAGATTTTGGGATGGAATAATAAACTGAAGCTACGCTGCTCTTCTCCAAATGAATTCTTTCTGGGGTTTTTTTTTATTCTTCCAGATCTGGATCCCCTCATGTATCATTACATGTCTACAGTGTCTGTTTATGTGAGACAGGCAGTATAAAGGCTCCTGAGTGAAAACTGGCGTGCCTGGCTTGACTTACGACATGGTGTTTTCCAGTAGATTCCTGCCATCCATGCATTTTTGACACACACATTTTAATTACCAACCTTTTTGATGTGATGCCTGTTACTCAGACAAGGGGTACAGGCATAGCATATAAAGACACAGGGACACCACTGAGTTCATTATTTATGCCAGTGACTTGCAAGGCAAGATTTGCTACCAAGAACATATTATGTTTACAGATTATAAATAATCAGGATCATTCTCCCTGCTGCAACATTAACAGGCATAAAGCAAAGACAGGACACAGATTATGCACAACATACAGGTCTATAGTTACAACAGGAATTTGCAAGAATAGCGCTGGTAAGAGTGCTGCAATAAAATAATATTATCATTGCATGCTCAAGGATTGTCACAATAGCAGAATGTTGAATTCAGCATTGATTGCAGGTATAGTATAATAAAGCTTAAAGACATAATACATAAATGTGTCTATCTGTGAACATCAATAGAGGGTCAGGGTCTGAGCTGACAATATTAACAGGAAAGGGTAATTTCACTATCATGGAAAATAACAAAAAACATAAAGTTGTTTCTGTGATATCTTGATTTAGAGATGGATGATTTTTAAAGCACTACAACAAAAACAGACAGCAAAACTGTATGTGCCATAAAATACGTGAGGATATCTTCTAGCTTGTGAAAGCTTTAAAGAAAAGTTCTGAATCATTTTCAATTGTTTTTCACCAGATCAATGGTTTTCACCAATCCACTGACTATATTTCAATTCAAAAGACTCAAAAGCACATAGGACAACTACTTCCCATCGATACCACAGATTGAAACCGGTCCATTGAGCTGCTCACATATGGATACAAGATTTAAAATCCTGATAGTTGCGGTCAGCTTTGCTTGCATTAGACTTCAGACGGTCAGTCTTTCTGTGGGTGCAGTGTCTTCTTTAAGTTCAATCTCCCAAATTTAAGGATAAAGATAAAAATTAATTAATTAATGGAACATACAGACATTTTATTATTTTATTTAGAAAAAAGAGCTGACGGAAACAGAAATGATCTAAAATTGCTTGATAAAAATATGTTTACTTTAACTTTTTTTCCCTCTCCTAAATGTTGTCATGTTTGAAGATGAGTTTTTCTTCCAACAGCAAAATGTGTAACACATTCATCAAATTGTTTGTTGCTTTTTACCCTTTTGTCTATTTCTCTTTCAGGTTTATTTTTCTATCTCTGTCCACCAGAGTCAAATTATCATCCTTTGATTCTTCTTTAGGCCGAACACAATGTCTGCAGGGTTAGTCTGTTTTAATTAAAAATTCTGAAGAATGGAAATCTACAGTATTGAGTCCTTTAACATGAAGTATTGAACCTTCGTTGTATCATGCAATCCTAACACCCTGCAACACGACCAGTATATTGCTCAACACATTTAGTCATATTGCTTTGAATATCTAAGCTGTGTGTGTGTTTTGTCTTTTTTCTGAAGTGATAGAAAAGGTTCAGGAGTCAGGTGAAGTCCAGCGCTCTACGGGGAGGTAAGCATTGTAATGCACGGTCCTCGTTCCAAATCAAATTAAGCCTGTAATCCAATAAACTGCCATTTCTGCTGCGAGTGACCCCACAGGACCTCATTTCAAATCCATGACAAGCTTTAATCAATATGATTTAGTGGTTGAGGACACAAATAACTCAGGCAGGGAGGAAAGGAGAAAAGGAGCAGCACTGGCAGCACGCACGGCGTCAGCGGTTGCACTTTTATAGATGGCCTGTGGTTTTGTTACAGTCCTGCATTGATTTGTGGACATAATGTGACACTGGCACTAGAGAGGAGGTGGTAGAGTGAAAGAGAGAGAGAGAGAGAGAGAATCTAGAGAATAGATAGAGACTACTATCATGATAACCCCCTGGAGGGACGTTTAACTGAATGCCAGTGATCAATATGCTTATGTCCGTTTGGGCAGGCCATGGACAAGACCACTTACAGTTTACAGCATCTGACAGTGGTCCTATCCTGCCGGGCAGGGAATTTGGCTCTTCGCTAAACACATTCCAGTCTCATTCCAATCCCATTTTATCGCATGACAGCTAAACTGGTGGCAATCAAATCTGCCGCTGATATGCGGTTATGCTGATAGTAACCAGATGCCTTATTTGATCATGTAAACACTGCCAAAACAATGCAATCATCAGCATTTGAGCACGTTTTGAATCATTTTCTTTTTTTTTTCATACAGCAGAATTAAACCTGAAATGAAGAGCAAATATCAGGCTGTATTTTCAAGCCTAGTGTGATTCCAATTGTATTTCATCTGCAAGCAATTGAGGTTTGCGTATGCGAGCGAATGTGTGTGTGTGTGTGTGTGTGTGTGTGTGTGTGTGTGTGTGTGTGTGTGTGTGTGTGTGTGTGTGTGTGTGTG
>JBBJLR010000145.1:18281461-18293162 GCA_037577145.1 Brachypetersius gabonensis
TGTGTGTGTGTGTGTGTGTGTGTGTGTGTGTGTGTGTGTGTGTGTGTGTGTGTGTGTGTGTGTGTGTGTTTGTCTGTGTGTGTGTGTGTGTACGTATGTGTGCGAGGCTGATAAGCTGAGTGAGAGAGTGTGTAACAAGTGCAAACTATGCTCTTGAGACCAGAGAACATTTCTGTTACCCTTTAACAGAAAATGGAACAAGAACAAAACACATTAATAGGAATTCATGAGAAAAAAGTACACTCCAGAAATAATTGCATAATCTACAAAAGCACTCATGATGAATACTACAGCAATTGTGCAGGAGTCACACCGTGAGAGCCTCTTCCAAGAAAAAAATAATAAAATAAATAATACATATAAAGCAAAAGAAAGTAAACCTAATGAAATTTAAGCAGCGAAACGTGGGACAGTCGACCTTACCGCTTCCCTCCAATTACACTTTGTCAAATTGCTTTCAATTTGAGCCGTGTTGCGCATCTGCACACGCCACCGAGGGAGGTGCATATTCAGGCCCAACTCTGAGATACCTGGCCATTTCTCTCTCTCTCTCTCTCTCTCTCTCTTTCTCTGCAGACTCAGGCAGGATGAAGGCCTGAGAGATTTAATATATCGCAGCCAATTGGATATACAGGCTGCTTCACTGCAATAAGAGCTAAAGCCAGCACCGTATTCATAAAGAAGCCCAGAATAAGTGAGGCCTGAGATGGACCCTGAAGCCAGTAAACTAATGCAATTTCCTGCTGAAAGGCTGTTGAGTCCAGCTGAGCCAGACATACCCCAGTGAGGTTTACTGCAGAGATAAACCGACCCATATTTGTGCTGTTCAAAGCGGGTGTACTAAATCCATCCAAATTCCCAAGGTCTACCAGCGACCAGCTGTACTTACAGCTTGTCCTGCCCAATATGTCCAACAGACGTCATAGCGCACACTGAAACACGTTATCACCAAACCAAAACACCACGTATTATGACACAATATGAGTCAGCAGAAATTTTTGCCTGATGAACTACTGAAAACCTAGCAGTGACAGTGACATATAAAAACCACAACACCACTATATATATATTCACAATATATTCACTCCAGCACTACACTCAGTATCTTGTGTGTGTCACTACTATATTGGCGGTCTGACATCCGAAGAATAGAAAGTCAGCAATGATCTAGTGGTCAAAAAGTGATGAATGATGATGTATGGGGTACATAGTGGACCTATAAGACAAGTGGGCCTTGTAAAGTGGCCTTTAGTTAAGGCATTTCTAACAAAGTGGATTGTGAGTGAATGTATATAATAATGTAATATCAAAATCACAGTGAGTACAACTGTTGCCCCACACCTCCAGGATTGGGGCTTTGAATTCGGGTCCTGGACTTATGTGTGTGGAGTTTGCATGTTCTCCTCATGGTGGTGTGGGTTTCCCCCACAGTACAAAGACATGCGCATCAGTTGATTTGGAGATTCTGAATTAACCACAGGTGTAAGTGTGTGAATGGTTGGTGTGTGTTTGTGTGCGATAGGCTCTGGGTACCTGCAGCGAGAGTAAGGATTCAGCAGTTACAGAAAATGAATGAATGAAAACCATATATCTCCAAAGTAGTAACTTTAAAGGAGAAAAAAAATCCATCCAGCTTTTCAACCATGTGGTGCAAACATAGAGATATTGTTTAGGACACAGTAATGATTTACAGTGAGCTATGAAATCATTTTTGTGTCTTAGAACATCATGAATATAGAGGTTTCAAGATCAATCCTCTCCAGCCCTGATGTTGTCTAAAATTGATGCCTATAGCAGTGAAATTTTATTCACTTTTATAACACACAGAAGGTCAAACTGTATACTAAGTCTGTGCCACCTTAATAAAGAGCTGGATGTGCTTTGAGAGAAGTTTACAAAAATTATTTGGATGACTATTGACTTTTAGCGCAATTCTGGACCATCTCTGTTCTAATTACCATGAAATTTTCACACAATGTAAAGGTCAGCTGGCATTTTCAAATGGTGTAAATTTAAGAAGTGTGAAAATAAGAACATAACAACACGAGCAAGAGTCTATCCATGACTTTTTAATTAATTCTGTTATATACATGATCTAATACATCTAAGTTTCCATAGTAAATGATTCGTTTTCTAAAGATATGGTTATACGAAGCTGCCAAGGCTGTTCCAGGCTTCGTAAAGAAGAGTCCTGTATCTGATGGCCCTATTTAGAGGTCAAATCCTGGGAAAGCAGCCTGAGGGTGGGTAATGTTCTAATAACTCTGATTGGCAGAATGCTGTGGCATATTTAATCACTGAACATTGAGATACGGCAGCTCTTGTGCTGGATGGAGCTCCACAACCGAGAGCTCTTTTATTACACTGACACAATTATAATCTTGTTTCCTTTTTCATATGAGCAAAAGAATATTTGTAGTCATGAGTGCCAGCAACTGAAAAGGGTATAAGCTTGTGAAAGCCAGTGTGTGGACACAAGATATAGAGGCCCTGTGCAGCTACACAAGCACAGCACCAAAACTGCGCTTTAATTTGGAACAAAAAGATGTGTGGAAGAATTCATCAGCATTTTCTTTTTGCTTATTGTCTAGACACAAAGCACACATCCCATAAGAACCTCTTTTTTTGTATTAGGATTATTTTGTCATCTCTCTGTCTGCTGCAGGGGCTATAGGAGAGGGGACTAGTTGCACTGGGGGGCATGGCAGAGCTAAGATGTGTTTATATGACCCTCATATAGATATAGAAATAAGTCAATGTTACTTAAGTCCATTTCATGATGATTGGATCAATATGTATTCATTTATTATCTGGGCTACATCTTCTAACCAGCATCACAGTGGCTGCTAAGCAGAGGTAAACAGCAAAAACATGGACAATTTTTTCATTCTGATAGCCACAGTGTTCCATAATTGTGTTCCCTAACTAATGGTATTAAGTATTTGCCCTTGAGAATACCACCCCATAGATAGCTTTGTACTCTAAAAGATATATAGATGGCAATACATTCAGAATATATATATATAAGATTAGACAAGATAAAATAACTTTTTACTAATCCCACAGGTGGGAAAGTTGTTATGTACTACACTAATATACTTAATTCCAAATAATTTCTGAACATTTCTATTGTTTCGAACATGATGAAAAGCAGATGTCATAAATGACTAATTCAAACAGCACTTCATAAGTCAAAACTGAAAATGAGGTTATGATATGACAGTGCTGTATATGTTCAGCCATCTAATGCATTAACATCTATTTGCAATAAGAAAACAGGGAGTTAAGTCGATTAGTATTCTCGGCTATGAATATCCAATAGTGGTGCAGAATAATCCCGCGACACCTTAACGGCTCTTGAACGTAAGAAGCGGTGTGCGAAAGCCAATAATTCACTGCTGCTGCTTCACGGATTCTTGACAAGGTGGTGCGTAGGATTCCCATCATGCATCTGGGTGCTTGACTCTCAGCTGGCTGGCTCATAACGTTCAGAGCTGCTTATGTTCTTGTGAGTCAGATTCATGCAGTGCAACAGTGTGTGTGTGTGTGTGTGTGTGTGTGTGTGTGTGTGTGTGTGTGTGTGCAAACTCACAAGGCTCAGAAACAGAGAGTGAGAGAGAGAGTGAGAGAGAGAGAGAGAGAGAGAGAGAGAGAGGTAGGAAAAGAGGCAGAAAAAATTCATTCAAAATGGCTTGCATTTACAACGGTGCAGGAAAGCGGCAGCATTACAAATGAAAGTGGATTTTGTATGCTAGATTTAACCTTAAATGGTTTTGCCACGCACTGCTATCATCTCTCACAATTGTGTAGGGAGGGTCACCTCCCAGTTTCCATTCTGCTGATAGGAAATGCTATTCTCCATGCAGATATGCACTTACAGACGACACCGCTTTAAAAGAACTTAACAGGTAACCCCTATTCTTCACCCACTTCAAGAGGAGCACCATGGATTTCAGTGTTCTCAGCTCTTTTATAGTGGTACTTAATTTTACTTGGACATAATTCTATAAATTCATCATGATATTACTAATGCTAATTTTGGGGGTGAGTGTACACAAATAAAAGCTTTATGAGCATGGCTTGGAACAAGAACCCGTTTTCGGGTTTTCAATTTAGTGATTACAAGTAATCTCTGCTTCACACTTTGCATGTTAGTACAAAGTGCATTGCTGTTTAAAGGACTGGTATTACTTGCTGAATGTTATTTTATAAACATTAATGACACTATGCATTTAAATTCTGCAAATCATTCACTTGAAAGCTTATTAAAAGTTTTATTCCGTATTTAAAAATTCTATATACACAGTTATTAAATGTTAAATAACACACTGTAATGACCTATTAACATTAAAGCTATCGGTCTCGATGTGATTATCACATTTATATTATATTTGTGCAGCGTGTATACGTTCTTAGCATGTAAGCTCTAAGGACTATCTCTTAGGAATCTGCAGCACCGCCTCTTATTCTTATGTACAGCTTCCCAGCATCCTACTAATTCTTTAAAGCCTGTTATATTAAACAGGAGTAGCACATCGGAACTATTTACTTGCAATCAAATTTATTTTACATGTTTAAAACACTAAATTATCAGGTGAGTACAGCAGTATATGGCACACCAATGCCTAAATTAACAGGTAGTACTTTTTACATTTACGGCATTTATCAGACGCTTTTATCCAAAGCGGCTTCCATTCTCTAACTACAGGGGACAGTCTCCCTGGAGCAACTTGGGGTTAAGGGTCTTGCTCAGGGACCCAGTGGTGGTGTGCTGGAGGTAGGGTTTGAACCTGTGACCTTTTGGTCCGGAGACAAGTATCCTACCACTAGGCCACCACCACCCCTTTTAGGTAGTACTCAGTGCATATATTGTACATACATTGATTACCTTAGTACACAATAACTAATGTAACAAAGAATTACAGAATAATTCTGAACATTACATGACCAGTAGCTTTCACATATGATATATTAACATTAAGTGCTTAAATATAATTAAAACAAATGAGATTCAATCAGGGAACTTTTGCTGCAGACATTTCCACCACACTGAAACTTGATAAATGCACTAGACTTGAGTTGTCAGTGAAGTTGGGGACTGCTCTGTTAAGTTGGACATTAAGTGATACCATATCATTTCTCTCAAACCACCAACATGTTACTGCGATGACTTTGGAGCATAAAATCTTCCTTATCGTTGTTTTTTTGGGTGCTGTGGCAATGCTTCTACTCCTTCTCCAAGCACGCTCTCAGGCTGTTACTTAAAAGGGAGTGGATATATTTGTGTCAAGTGGAGATTATAAAACTAATTTCAAACCCCCTCCTTCTGGGTTATCCAGCACTCTGATTACTAAGTATTACTTGGTGAGAGACACACTGTCCCATTGGTCTAATGCACTTTCACAGACTAATAGCACATCAAAGCAAGCCCCGGAGTAGCAGAGGCAGCCGCACAGGCACCGCTTCCACTTTTCCCTTTCACGCAGCCATCAGTGTTCTCCACTCTTCTTAATACAGTGAGAAGCATCGGCTTTGGCATTCAGGAGCAATGCTGCTGCTACAGTTCAGCTAATAATTAAATGTTGCATGAAATTAATAGAATAAATCATTCATTTGAATTATTAAGCAGTAAAATACAATGCCTAATACAATTAATCACAAAATCACAAAAATTGCATTTCACTCAATTCATTTACACACGTGTATGCACACACTTTTAAGGTGTTTGTTTTATGTCTGTTGACCTATTAATCATACTTTGTCTTGCAAGCCATCCTCCTAACCCAAACACACATTCAGTAGACACTCAGTAACGTGTCTGTATACTCATCTTTATGGAAATGTGTAGCATAATTACTTAATATTATGAGATGTATTATTATGATTTTAAGTATGATTATGATTGTTATTATTACTATTATTATTGCTATTGTTATTATTATCGTTTTATTTTAAAATGGTGGCACATACTTTAGAAGAACACTTGTGCCGTATTTAATTAGATTAGAGCATGTGATGAATCATTACATAATGAGAAGGTTTTTTGCCAATATCACAGTTCTCTGAACTTGCAAATTTACTTGCAGGATGAACTGATCTGAATATTTAAATAAGTGAGCACAATCTAGCTGCGAAGGTAAAATGCCAGAAAGATTTACTTAAGAACAAGGCCTATTGAGGAATTACGAATATTAGAAACTCATATAAAATATGCTTAGGAGCTTACATCGGTGCATAATCTTCGCATTATGAGAAGCTTCTTTAAACTTAACAAAGCTTCTTCATACGTCAGTCTCAAATCTCAGTATGCAAAAATGGTTCTTAAAAGAAGAAGCCAGTCAGGAGCAAGGAATGTACTTAAATCTTTAGAAGGGGGGCGCTCCAGAGCCACAGTTGGGATCCACTTTTCTAAGCGCATCACACAACATTTTTTGCATTATCTGAATTCTATGATTTTAATGTCATGCTTCTTCAATAAATGTATTATTATTATTTATCTTTAATTGCATTAAATAATTTGAAAATTCTATTGAACATGGGCAGACTCATGGGCATTTATCAATACATGCTGTCCTTTTATTACTGTTTGTGATAAATAAAGAATCTGAAAACTTACATTTTTTAATTCCTTTCTTGAGCATTGATGTGTGACAGAAGCTCAAATATGAGTAACGGCATCAGTGGTGCATTGAAGGTCCAGTACTATAGTATGACCCACCACATGCTGGCTAACACCAATACCTCTAACATTTTGTGTTTTAACTTTAAAAAGTAAGTTACCTTAATTACATTTAAAACGAGACAATGAAATAATGTAATACTGTTGTAAGACTGTTGTTCTGTTTATCGACCATCAGATGCTGGATGAACTCAAAATCTGCAGGCTGCCCGGCTACTTTAATTTTTTCATCTTAATAATACAACAAATCCTTTCCACAGTGTAGCCATATCATCTGCCCTTTCTCTACAGAACTGTCATTTTAATGAGTTGCTCTATATCCGAACACCGCAAAGCACAGACTATGGAGAAACACACACACATTCAGACATGCCAGTGTCTTGCAGCATCTATTCCTATCTTAAGAAGAAAATAAGTGACACATTTCTGCTGACTCTAAAAAAACATGCCAACCATAAACCCATTCAATTAATACTGTGGCTGTTTGGCAATAGCTTTACTGCCTCAGCCATTCATAGAAGACTATATAGTCAAAAGTCTGCAAATTTTCCCTGTAGATTTGTGAATGGGGAGAGAGGGGGAGTGAGAGAGAGAGAGAGTGAGACAGAGAGAGAGAAAGAGCTTTCAGTGTGATGTTTCTCAAGGCTAATGTCGGAAAACAGCCAATTTATATGAATTTCTTAAAATAAATCAAAAGACATTTTTTAAGACATTTCAACATGAAATGCATCCAATTCAAAGCATGCTGTCCCGTTTATGCGACCTGTCAGTAATAATTCAGAACACTGTTAGAGGCTCCTGCCCTGTATGAAAATGCTGTTTTCGGAAAGAAATTGAAAACTGTCAAGTTAAATGATTGGATCAGTGAATTTGCATGTCTGGCTATAAACAAGTCAGATGTAAAGAAAAGCTATGGGCAGTCCGGTCCAGCAAAAAACAACCTCAGCAGTAAACATCAAATGATCTCTGCTGCCATCAAAGCAGTTATGACAGTTCAGAGGGGATACAGTGAACCTTTACTGTCTTACACAGAAAGACATGTGAGCTGTTTTATCCCAGTGGACACTAGGCCACTCAGATTAGTTTATGTGTTATAGTAATGTGATCTAATCATTATTTGCAAACATTTGTTTTCATTTGATGTATTTATATTTAATTTTGAACCTGCTAATGTTCCTCAATCCATTCCTGTACACGGCAACAACATTTAGGTAGGTGGTACCTTTCAAAGTACCATCCACATAAATGCTATGAAATTTCAGAGCAGAACACAATGCAGAACATCACAGCTAGGGCAGCTGGTGGCCTAGTGGTTAAGGCATTCGCCCTGTGATCAGAAAGTCCAGGTTCGATTCCCGATTCACTAGGCACCTCTGAGGTACACTGAGCAAGTTACCATCCACACACACTGCTCCCCGGGCGCCGTGTTCATTGCTGCCCCCTGCTTCACTTGGTGAATGGGTTAAATGCAGAGGAAGAATTTCGTGCTGTTCACATATGACAGAATGATCACTTTTACACTAGTTTGTCTTCTTCTTAACGCTAGTGTCATCTCTTCTCTGGGTAAACACATGCTCATTGTTGGCACTTTCAGCGATGGTCAGAGGTTAGCGTGGGCACTCTGACAGGTCTGAAAATATGCCGCCCCATGCACAGCAAGCTGTTACGCTACAAGTGTTCAGACACCTTTCTGTCAGGACCAGCATGAACTTTTTTAGCAATTTGTGCTACAGTAGCTTTTCTGTGCAATCAGACCAGACAGACTAGCCTTCTCTCCCAGAAAAGCCCTTCTCAAAGAACTTTGGGTGCTCATAAACATCTTGTTGGTTTACTGGTTGTGCTTCCTCATGCTCTGAACCAGACATCTATCCATCACAGTTTGGCATAATCAATGTTAATCAATTCACTTTTCATGTTGTGGCTGACTACTGTATATATGGAATGTTTTTTTTTCACAAAAGTCATAATATGTAAATATCTACACATAATATGTCCAATGTGTATTGAAAATATGTAACTCTCAACCTGTAATGTGATTTTTTCAGTCTAACCCTAAAACTGACCTCAACTTTGACTTCAGTAATCAAAAATCCTTCCAGTTCCAAGTTATGAATCATGTATCTTTGTATAAATCCGTTCACAAATAAAAGGCTTTACAAAATTAATTCTTTCATTTTGACTTTTACACACACACACACACACACACACACAAAGACCTTGCTCCATTTTACCATTTTGCAGCAGCGCTCTCCCAGTGGAGGCATTGTGAGCGCTCATGGTTAGCTGTCTGGAGCTGAGAGGCTGCTGCTATAGGGCAGACTAATGTTTTAAGTAATAGCTTTTGAGAGGTGACAGATTGGCAGTGCTCAGGCTGCAGTGGGAGAACAGAGCGCATCTATCACAATGCCACACCGCTCCCACCCCTCACTACTCCCATCATCCGCAATCGATCTGATAAATCTCCACAATACACACACAGGAAAGCACAGCCTCCCTAATTAAAGGAGGCACTTCAGGGGACTTTCTGAGGAAGGGGAAGGAGAACTTAATTTCTTCAACCTTGTCTTAAAGGTTTAGGGAGAAAACGAATTCAACTGGTGTGTAGATGTCTATACCAAAAGGCTGTGCATAATTTTCATAGAATATAATAGCAGTGTTTTCCTTTGTCTATATTTTTGGAATCCAGCATTTTAGAAGTGTTTTTACAAAATAGTCTATTCATGGTCTGGTCTGTGTTGAGTATGTGTTGTTAGGAATGTGAAGAAAGGGAGATTTCATTTGGGGAAAAAAGCAACTTGGTCACTAAAGTCACTCCTTCAGAACACTGTAGAGATAAACTGCTGACAGCAGGCTGCATGTCCACATCTATCCACATTCTAGGGGATTCAATGAGTGGAATTCCTGTTAAAGTCAGCACAACACACATGAACAGTGTCCTCAACATGCTGAACAGTCTAAGCATTAAAGTCAAGGCTTGAAATCATCAAGTTAATAGTTCTAGTTAATAACAGGAAATGATGTAACCTATCTCAGTTGCAAAATGGTTCTTTGTGTAATGCATCCATTAAAAGGATCTTTATAGCAGAGGTAGAGGCAATGGGGGGCCACAGAGGGGTGCTAACGATCACAAACTCTTCTCAAAGGATGCCTTAAACTGACAACTGCTGCTTTAGAGAACAAATAATGGTTCTATAACCATTTTAGAACCTTTATTTTTAAATGTATACTGTACATGGGGACAAATGTGGTCCGACAAGTGTGAAACAGGCATAATGTGATATATACTATATTTGTGGTAACACTTCCCTGCAACCTGCCACTGACTGCAAAAAAACATGTCAGGACATTTGCTGTCACTAGTTGTCATGACAGATTATGTCTATTAATATAACAGTACCAAATTACCTTTGTATAAGTAATTGTCATTACAGATACTACAATGCTTGACCACAGTTTATGTGAAATATTAATGTTTGCCTAATAGCTGTGATGCATCTTTTTGTAAAAACCTTTGATAATTACAAATGTAAAAAGGTTAAAGAAAGGACATTCATGCTACTGCGTTAAAAATTAATGCAATGGCATAAAGCAGCAATTACAATACAGTCAATAAAGAAATGCTGCAAATGGTTTCATTTATACAAGCAGGGCAGGCCATTTTATGTGCGTATGTTCATGGGTCATGCCATGTGAGACTGTACTACAAAACACCATAAAAGCAAACAAAGCAAACCAGAAACTGTGTGAACATTAAAGAAGAATCTCAAGCTGAGTGGATCTCCATGGGTTTTGTCTCCCCTGATAATCTGTGATTTGTTCTGCTTTCTCTGCTGCAATGAACAACCCACTGCTGGTAGTCTACGATGAGATGCTGCACATATAAGATTTAACTTTCCACAAATGCTTGCAAAGGAATCAAGAAGAAATTGTCAAACCACAAGCATATTCTATAACACTTTGAGAGATCATCAGCTTTAGGCTACAGTCACTTTACACATTGATGAAGATCCACTATCACACAGAATGAAACCCTTTGGACCTCTGTAGGAGTTTCATATTGAATGAATTCAATATGAAAATTCATTTTCTATTTAGAGACTGAAGGGCTTCAAGCACTGCTTTGAATGGGCCTGAATCAAATGTGTTCATCAGTTGCACTTGAATAAAATATATTACATCAGAGCAGTTCTTTCAGACATACGCATTTAAGTCAAGGTAAATGTAAAGCACTGTATTTTTCAGGGAACTGAAAAGCTGTTGTTTAGCAGTTTAGAGCAGTTTAGATCAATAGAAATAGGTTTTTTTCAACCAATGTAAAATATTCCATTCCAAATATCTTGAACACTGTAGTCCACATCAGTAAGCTAGAAATAAAATTTAAGCATCATTTGAATCTATTGAGAATTGTTTTATGTCTGTGCTGTGAAATTATGTCATTTTTGTTTTAACAAATTAAACAGATAGATAGATAGATAGATAGATAGATAGATAGATAGATAGATAGATAGATAGATAGATAGACGCATGGACGGACGGATGGATGGATAAATCAATCGATCAATCAGTCAGTTCTGGAACAAAAAACTATTATCTTTAAACTAAGACGACAATTTCCATTGGGAAGGAGACAGACTGGAAAAAGAGTCTGGAAAAGCATCATGAATATGAGTGAGAGTGAGACAGAGAGAAATACAATAGGAGAGATTAATATGATAGAGAGAAAAGGAGAGTGAAGGAGGGAAGTTAAAACAAGAGAGAAAGCAAAATAGAGGTAAATATAAATACATTAGAGAGAAAGAGAGAGAGAAATGTGGAAATAAGAGTGAGAGAGAAATCAAAACAGAGAAAGAGAAATTAAAATTCAAGAGAAAAAAAGAGAGAAAGAGAGAGAGAAAGTAAAAGAAATGAAAATAGGGAAAGAAATTAATATAAGAGAGCAAGAAACTGTGTGTGTGTGTGTGTGTGTGTGTGTGTGTGTGTGTGTGTGTGTGTGTGTGTGTGTGTGTGTGTGTGGGGGGGGAG
>JBBJLR010000145.1:18296325-18326004 GCA_037577145.1 Brachypetersius gabonensis
TGTGTGTGTGTGTGTGTGTGTGTGTGTGTGTGTGTGTGTGTGTGTGTGTGTGTGTGTGTGTGTGTGTGTGTGGGCATCTGTGTGTATGTGTGTGGGTGGGGGTTTGTGTGGTGTGTTTGAGTTTATGTGTTTTTTTGAGGGAGGCTACAAGTCTCCTTGCTGCTCTCTGTTTAATAGTTGTATGAAACTCGGTGGTGTTGCTGAACTGGCCTTATCAGGTTCACGGCAAGCCACTGCGGACAAGAGGCTTAAACAGAGACAAGAGACTTAAACACAAAATAAAACCATCCAGGTTGAAGCCTTAATCCTCACAGGGTCTGAGCGAACTGCAGCTTCACTGACCGAGTCAAATCTGTTAAGAGGAATTTAACCTCACAAGCTAGAAGAGGGTCTTGCGCTCAGTGTGGGATAATTACACTTTCCCGTTTAAATCCCTTTAAGTCTTAAAAAAAACTCTCTGTCATTTTTTACAAAAATACACATTTTTCTTGTGTTTTCAGTTCCTGTCGCAGCAAACATGACCACTGAAGAGACCACCAGTTCCTCCATCATTAAACAAAGTTAATTGAGGAGCAGCAGAGGGGAGCAAAAAGTGGATGACATGATAAATTGCCAAGATCATTTACAGAAGTTGGTGTGAAAAAATAATTAGGAAAGAAAGAAAGAAAGAAAGAAAGAAAGAAAGAAAGAAAGAAAGAAAGAAAGAAAGAAAGAAAGAAAGAAAGAAAGAACGAACGAACTGGTATTGAAAATGAAAAAAACTGAAATAATTGAGAAAAAAAAGAAAGAAAGAAAGAAAGAAAGAAAGAAGGAAAGAAAGAACAGACATTATTGAGAATGAAAAAAAACCAGAAATAATTGAGAATGAAAGCCTACTGTAATGAACGGAGCGGAGATTTCGCTGTCCGTGGTTCTGAAACTGTCTCTGAAACCCGGCTCTGAAAGGTCAGCACCAAGGACAGCGGCTCGGCTCCAAAACCTTCAGACGCGCACTGCTGTACCTCACACACTCTCTACCACCTCACACATCCTCACACACTCTCCACTATCTCACACACACTCTACACCACCTCCTCACACTTTCCACCACCCCACTCACCCTCACATTTACCCACCAACACACCCAAGTACACAGCCCATTTCCTCCTGCCCCAGAAACATCACATTTAGAAACGCACCTGCAAAAAGTGTGACTTTACCCAGAAATTAAAAATGTTTTATGTCGCAGTTCCGTTTCATTCCTTTCCTAAAGAAAGGAAGTCTTGTAAAAAAAAAATGCACAATTCTTTCTAAGTGCTATCATTAACAATTAAAAAAGAAAAATTAACTAATTAATTTAGATGCTGTTGGAAATTGTTTTAAAATTTCCTGAAAGTCAGACAGAATTAAGGTCATTTGAACAGAGGGGTGATAAAAGATCCCGCGCCAAAAGGATTATTCCACATCTGCTCTCCCATCTTGTCCAGATAACAGGCTTTGAAATGTCTCAAACTCTCTGGCTGTGATGAGACAATCCACAAAGCAGGGACACACACAAAGGAGCCCGGACACGGGACAGAACGCCTTGCCTCTGGAAACACCGTGGAAACACGGAGAACAACACGGAGGAAACACGGCGGACGCGCGCCCCGCCGGTCGCCTAAATCAGATTAAGTTAAACAGATTAAATGTCAGAATTACATTATTCTCAAATTGGCCGCGTGTCCTGTAGGCAAAGGCGCCAGAGAAACCCGAGAGACCACAGACACTGAAATGACGAATTAAAAGAAATGAAACCAAAGAAACGTCTTATAATTAGTTTTGCCGCGCGCGGTTTATCCTGAAGGCCTCTCACTAACTCTATACTGGCCTGTAACGAGTTTATTTGCAAAACATTTAAAAAAATAATATTTTATATATAGCACATATATAAAATATACAAAAAGTTTGAATTTCAATTTTTTAAAAGGAGAAAAAAGTTGAATGTGCGTTTAAATTACGCCAAACCAATTAATTAGTAAAAATAACCACGCCAGTGTGTGGTGTATGTTTAATACACACACACACACACACACACGCGTCACCTTAACCAACGGGGTGTTGGTGTTGGTTTTATTCCCAAACACGCAACACTTTCCTTTCAAGTGCCTCAATAATCCTACTGGTTTTCACCCACAAGTCATACGCTCTCCCAGTTATTCACTGGGAGACGATCTGCTTTTTCGTTTTCCACCGCATTCCGGCCTTAAGCCATGCCCACCTGAGACGGAATTGGCCAGCCGTTCAAACTCACAAACAATTTCTGCGAATACAGCCAATAGCCTACAGTGGCGCAAGACAGTGGGACCTCAGCGAGCCAATTAGAGTGCAGGAGGCGTGGCCTTCCTTAAAACGGGTGTTGATAATAAAACGAGCTTCTATTTCTATTTATTATGGCGCCCCCATGAGTTCAAAAAGAAGAACAACAGGAATTCTGCACTTTTGACGCGACTGAAGGAAGAATCAGAAATCTTTGAAATGTGTACTGTGAAAATTTACGTGCCGTTTATCAACTCTCCTTCCATTAACTATTTATCCTGCCAGTTATTCCCATTCTCAAAATGATGCTTTTCTTTTATTTGCGTCAATCATTAAAACTAATCATTTAGATTTTGCTTTAAGAAACGCAAAAGGTGTTACTTTCTTTTTTGCTGTTAGTCCTTAAGTCTCTGATTTGCTTTAAGAAACGATAACCTTAAAACACACAAGTTAACTTGCACACACTCTCTCATTTTCTGCAGAAACATAGTAAAGGCATTAAAGCCGTGTAACTTTGCCTGTACGCAAATGACACTGTCATTTATTCATTCAAGGTAGACGCATTTATCCAAGGCGCCTTCCATTCCCTAACTACAGAGGACAGTCTCCCTGGAGAAACTTGGGGTTAAGGGTCTTGTTCAGAAACCCAGTGGTGGTATGCTTAAGGTAGCATTAGAACCCATGACCTCTTGGTCCAGAGGCAAGTTTTCTACCCACTAGGACACCACTGCCCCTGCACCCCCACCCCTTACACAAGAGTGTAAAGTGTAAAGGGTAAAAGCTGCTCACCAGACAGAGCGCTGGCGTGAGGAGAAACACGGCGCACCAGCACGCAGCCCGCATCCTCCCTCTGCTCTCAAACTTCCTCTCGAGTCCCTTCGGCTGTGAAGACCATAGATCCCACCTGGTATCCGCTTTACAGGGCGAGTAGGAGCCTCTGCGTGGGGATACACGAGCCTGCGGAGCCCATCACCACCAGAACAATCGGTCGCGAGGGGGTGGGGACGTGGGGGACGCGGGTTTTACGCAGGGCGCAGCGCCGTCATGGTCTCACTGTGTTAGTTCCTTCTTGGAGGAAAGAAAAGAGACGAAAAAGAAGGAAAAAACCCTCAACAACCCGGATTCGAGGTTTCTTTCTGTCTCTCTCTCTCTCTTTCTCTTACTCTATCTCTCTCTCTGTCTCTCTCTTTCTCTGTCTTGGTCTTTATATCCCGCGCTTCTCTGAGGCGCGCGGAGAGAGAAACTCGGCGCAGCCAACGGGGAGGCGCTGTGGGGTCTATTTTTTTGTTTTTCCCTCCCACCCGTTTTGAGACAGACTACGCCCACTATAGCCTGGACTGGTTAGTAAGTCACGTGAAAAGGAACTATTGGCCTATCCAAGCGTAGAGGAATGGTTAGCACTACCAATCAGCGCGCTCAAGGAGACTCTACTAGCCAATCACAGTTCCGCAGGTGCTGGCTGTAGCCAATTATTGCACAGGAGGGGCGTGGATTGTGAGGAAAACGGGTGGAAAAAAGATAGGCTAGAGGTTGGGACAAAGAGAGAGGAGCAGAGGTACTTATGCACTGCATCAGACCTTTAAGTGTTAAGTGTATAAGAACTTACTCCATGTTATGAGGCAGGTTGTGCAGAGATTTGTTTTTATTTTAACTCATGCGTTTGTATGGCTTGGTTTTGGGGGTTGCATCACTTCAATTCCCACTCTATACATTAACCAGGATTTGCTGTCTGTGCAGAAGGTGACAAACATGTGCTGAGTCTGTGTTCTTGTCTAAAGGCGCCATGATATTTTTTTTCTCCCCTACTTGCCTGACAAGCTTAAGGGAGAGGGAAGAAAAAGGTGGAGTGGAGAGTTGGGGAGAAAAGCCAGCATGGAAATGCCTTCATAAATCTGTGGCGGCCTTATTGCAACAGCATAGCCACGGTCCGAGCATGTCACTATAACTCAGGCAGAGGGGCTGATGGGATGTGGCTGTGAATGGCTCTGGTAGCCTTCACAGTCCCAGCATGAAGCAATAGAGCCTGCAGGGATTAATCACTCCATGCCCAGCCTCACTGACGAACCCTTCCATGCACTTACATGGCACTTTGCTGGAGATTCTGGTCTGGGCTCACTGTGTACAGCCCTCTAGGTTGTTATGTTTTTACATTGTGGCTTTATTCGCGTGTTTTTGTTTTTTTTATATAACACGCTATAACATGGGTGCCAAAGCTCAACTCCAACACACCTGACTCTAAACTATCCAGGGTGGTATATCATCAGGTCCAGACATGCAAATTCTGCAAATTCAGCAAAAATTAGGTACTCTTCTTACGCATTGAACACATTGAAAATTAATTACAGACACACTCTATAATGTTTATGTAGATCTTAACTTGTGAATATTTGTGTCACAATGCTTCCATAAGTAAATATGTAAGTGGTTCTATTCATTACGTATTTATCTCATCCCATATTTTTTGTAGAATCCAAAGATGGCCTATTCATCCATCCTTCTCTCCCGCTGTCCATCCGCTCGTCTATCCATCTGTCTATGGCCATCTCTCTGCATGACTTACAAGTGCATGCTCTATTTCTATTCACAGTTACAGAAATCACATGAAATTATAAGCACGGATCTTGAGGATAAATCATTTTCATTGGGCTCCGATTAATGAGATGGAAGAGTGTAAAAATAGAGCCATATGTTCGAGTGGATCTATGAGAGGACACCTGTGCAGCAAAAGCTCTTTTCTTGCTCTCATTCCTTCCTCTTTCTTCATTGCAAAAACAGCCACAGGCTGGCTTATACTCACAAAGCGCAAGTGCATGGAGCTAATCATAAGGTCAAGTGGGTCTAATCCACCACTGCGTACCTCTGGCCCTCACTTGCGCACACTGGCTTTTTACTCACACCATCTAATCTACTGCAAAGGACAGGAGATTACAGGGTAGAAGCCTTCCACTTCCTAATGGCCCAGAGGAAGAAAAGTGCGGGATAAAGACGATTGGGCCAGCTGAGTGACACCGGCGGAGTGCTGGCATGCTACAGCTCAGCTGCCATGGCTGAATGCCCAATTGTGCAGGCAGATGTCACAGAAGTAGGGAAGCAAACTCTGTGGGCGACATGACGACATAGTGGCGAGGTTTTCAATTAGACCCAGCCCTGCCTGTCTGCTGGGCAGGTGCTCTCTGACATCAAACACAAAGAGATACAAACTTGATGCCATATCAAAAGCTGACTTTATTTATTTATTTTAGTTTTTGCAACATTTAAACACACCAGCTACACTTTACATTGTGTGAAGACTTCAGGATGAATGAACCAATAGAAACCAAATGACATACAAAACAACTGAAAAATTAGAACATTCTGCGTTTCCTTTGAAGTCACACAATTCAAACACACCAGCTGTACTTTTCATTGTGTGAATATTTCAAGATGAACGGACCAAAAGAAAGCAAATGATGTATAAAATAATTAGAACTGCTTTTCTATGAACACAAAACACAAAACAAATTGCTCTTAGAAGTTACTTGATTCAATTGTACACATCAGTTCTACATGAATAAATGACATTATTTTATCCCATTATTGCCTAATGTAAGCAAGCTGAAATACAACAATTGTGTTAATGTCATCATTTTAATGCACGTGGAACAAATTAATCATGTTAATCCAATCTAATTATCAAGTAAATTAAAGCAACATTACCATTCTTTGGAGATAGAGGTTTTGTTGCAACAGAAATCATGCGAAATGTCAAAAAGGCCAGGCTGAGCAGTGCTGCACACACAGTGTCCGCTTGTGTGAAAGACATTGGCCGCCAGAGAGGCCAGGTTGATGCAGGCTGGTGACTGTGCCAGCGCGCCTCATCTGGGTGCAGAAGCGGGCGGGCCCTGAAGGCACTGACAGAGACAAATGTGGGTGCACAGCACCGGTCGCAGGATGCAGCTGGCATGTATCAAGTGCTTCCACATGGCAATTAGACTGACGGCAGGACTCAGAGACGTTGCCTGAGTGATGCTCTTTTGCTAAGTCCAACGCATCTGCAGCACTAAGCACTACAGAACTTGGAACCTTTAGTTATTACTGCTCATAGATCATGCATCGGACTATTACAAGGTCCTCTTTAAAAATAATGGTAACTGTCCTCAGCAGTGAGATGCAAATGAGGATTCTTTGCTTACAAGGCATTTTGACTTGCTCTCTTTGCAAAAGTTTCAGCAAAGCAGAACTTGCACACAAATGTATAACAGTTAAGAACTTGACTCTGCCCAACAGAAAGATAAAATGCTCTGAAAAGCTTTTGCCAACTTCATTCATCCAGTCATGATAATGCCCTTGATGGAAACTGCACACTTAACTATTCTGATATAAATGAGTACTTTCAAAAGTACTCACTTCAGATGCACTCTGTTTATAATCTACTGGGGTTAATTTATGGTCATCAGCCCTCCTCCGAGAAGTCCATTTTTCTTTACAGGTTCATTTGAAACCCGATTGTGCCACATGTGATCCAACTAATCAGTGTTCTCAGCAGACATTCAAACCTAAGTCTGTTTTGTATCTCAACACTTGCATTTACTGCACTTAACAGGCACTTTTCCTAAAGCAACATTCAATGCACTATTACAAATATTCATAGTCCAAAATCCCCTTGAGGTAGGATACTGTCAGAAACATTATAAAATTAGTGTTTATAGGTCTTCAGTCTGATGTTGACTCTTCTGTTTGGACAATCAACTGATGTTCATTCCACCATCTGGGTGTCAGAACAGAGTAGAGGCAGAGATGTTCACAAGTCTTTTTTACCAAGTCCAAGTCAAGTCTCAAGTCTTTGTGCTCGAGTCCAAGTCAAGTCTCAAGTCTTTGAGCTCGAGTCCAAGTCAAGTCTCAAGTCTTAAATCTAAATATTAAATATGAAAAATATATCTCTTACTTTAAATGTGAAACTCCACAGTTAGATGGGGCTCGGTGACCCCTTTCCAATGACACCTCGAAAACCGTTGTTAGCTGAATGCTTTATGATTGCCATATGAATACTAGCCAGGAGGAAATTGTGATGATGATCCAGTGATGCTCTTAATGAGGCAATGCCTAAAGATGACAGGAGACTGAAAAGGCACCTAGGTGGCCTACCTGGAAACAAAGGACTAAATCCTGAAGATGTCATAGAGGAGGAGTTCCAGGGTGTCTTTGTCTTAATGGGATTTAGTGAACAACACAATGTCATATAAACAGCACTCCAGCTGATTCCAAATGGGATGGTGCTCCATCCCTCCAGAGAATGCAGATCCATTGTTGGGCACTGAGCTGGTTGAGCACTGAGCTGAGGATCTTAGATTAGATTAGATTAAACTTTGTCATTGTGCAATGTATAGGTACAAAGCCAACAAAATGCAGTTAGCGTCTTACCAGAGGTGCAAAGTCCAAATAAAGATGAGTAAATATAGCAATACTATAATTACAACATGCACAGATTCATTTTGCGTGAGGTGAAGAGGACCATTTGATGGGGGAGGCACAGAGTGTACAATATCAATATGTACAGAGTTTAGCAAAATATGTAAGCAGTAAACACAGAAAAATCTATGTGAAAAAATAAATTAAAAAAAGGCTTGTGTTTGTCTACTTGACAGCACCCCATTATATTGGAAATGCTTTTTTTATGGAGATAATACAAGCTGTGTGTGTGCATAACTAAATATCACCTATGTCAGCAATGGCTGCATTTTTAAGCTCCCGGCTGCTTGGTCTGAAATGTTTAAAAATGTGTTTTAACAGTAAAGACAAGTCATAGCACTTACTAGTTATGTTTAAAAATATGTTTACATTTGA
This sequence comes from Brachypetersius gabonensis, assembly GCA_037577145.1. NCBI lineage: Eukaryota > Metazoa > Chordata > Actinopteri > Characiformes > Alestidae > Brachypetersius > Brachypetersius gabonensis. Next base: position 18,304,426 of record JBBJLR010000145.1, read on the forward strand.
ATACAATTTGAATAGTCCTCTGCTGGGAACTGTAAGAGCATGTTGGGTCACATTATAACCCAATGTACTGGGAGACAGAGTTTTGTCTGGATGATACAGAAGTAAGTTCAATATGTAAATCTTTTAGAATCTGTGTTTAGTGATGTGTTTTCATTGTGAATTTAGCTGCTTTACCAAGGTCAGAATCCAAAGCCAATTTAATGGTCAATGTTCAGATCTATCACAAGTGAAACAACTTCAGTAGGAGAACATAAATCCTAGTCAATATCGACGACCTTGGCGGGTTATTTCAGTGTTTTATACTGCATTCATGCAGATTTACGGCCATTCATCATACAGTGATTAGCTAAACTGGTATATAGTTAGAGTTTAAACTAGCCTGCTCTGTTTGTCTCAGTCTTTTTTGGGCTAAAGAAAATGTGTTTTAAAATTGGCTGGGAAATGTGAAGAATCTAGGGAAAATCTGACTGCTCTACATAGTTAATAGAGAAGTTATGGAATACAATAATTGTTGTACAGAAAATAATAGTTTTTGCTACCTTGTTATTGGAAGAGCAGGACCAGAACAGCTTCCTTAAAGCCAGCTCCCACTCCTGCTGTAGCTTCTTACATATAGCGCAAACTCACATTGATATCACGTATAACAAATTTACTAACTCAATTTAGATCGAACATACTCTGCCTGTTCACAATAAAATCACATGGACTGTAGTTAATAGAAGATAATCATGAAAAAGTATAGACAAGACATAATATGTAATATAGATACATCATCATTAGAAATGTTGGTCAGATTATCTGCAACAGCAGGCTAAACCAAGCTCAACACTTTTAGATTAAGTTTAGTAGAATTATAACCTCTTAAACTACAAAATGACTAGTAACTAACTAGTCTCTTCAGTATTTGCTCATCAGTAACTTGGTATCTATTGTGAAACTAAAATGTTATGAGGCTGAAAGAGTGAGAAACTCAAGCGTGGGCCTGTGTACCTTTGCTGTTTAAGGGGTTAACAGACACCTGAATTAGATGCTTAACAAATTCCTTTCTCTGTGTTTTTAAGAGCTTTTATGTTTAGATGGTGGAGCCATTATTAGTTATCACCTATCACTATATTTCATCACATGCACTTGCAGGGTCTGAGTGCACTTTGTGCCATCGCCCAAAAGTTCTGAAGTGCACTCTCAACACAGGTATGAAAAGTGAAAAACAGCACTGATACTTTTAATTATCAAATTGTCACCTTCCTAATGCTGTAAATAGAGCTATACTATATAAAATTCTTTATCTTCTATATTTGATAAAGGGACTGGATGGCAACTATGTAGCTTGCAAGCAATCTACAGAACTACAGCACTATTTAGAACTATTACTCTGGTTGTCAGCTATTATTAGTAGTACCACTTTTTCCGCAATTAGTTAAGCATTTCTAATGGGAGGTGTTACCTCACTGTGAATGAAGGGAACATCAGTTTAAACATTCTGAATGGAGTTTCTCCATTGCAAGGAAAATACTTTAAGACTAGCCTTAACTCTGGAATCAATAAAGTTTTCTGACTCTGATTCTGAACACCAAACTTAAAAGCAAAGCTAAAAAAACAAATGGATTATTGGGGATCATTACCTTGACTCATTGCATTTCTAGCTAACAAAGGGTTTGTCCTTGATATACACCATCAGTTCCATCTCTTCCTCAAGCCTGGACTTGGCATTGTAGCCTCTATGAATCAGTTGATCAGCCCAAAAGCACTCATTCTAATTGCTTAATAGATATGGAGCTTAATTTGATCTTTTCAAAGATGATCAGTTTTAAATGACCCAGTGCTCTCTCTACTGCCAAACACAAACAGAACTTCCTTGTCTTTGGAGCTGATAGGCTGGAAATCCATACACTTTCCTGTACCTGATGTCTGTGGGGTTAATCAAATTTCTGTCCATCTTGATAGCTCCAGAGGTTGGGACAAAGTCAACCACTTGAAGTGGACCCTGCACTGATCTTAATTGATTAGGTCAGTTGGCAGGACTTCCTACTCTTAGTTGTTCAATTGAAATGAGGGCCAAGAGACATGATTGCGATAATTACTGATTGGATAACGAGGACTGAAGATTCCCTGAGGTTTCAAGGCATGATTATAATCATAGGAACATTGTGACCCTGTTGATTAAACATGTTTAACTTATAACTAACTAAAGGACACCCAGCTGTCTTCATGATGTCCTGTAACAGGTTACATTTTAAATTAGAATCCCTGGTCGCTCTTTTGGCTGACTTCCAACCACAATATCTTTAAAAACCTTCTGCATTGACAAATAAATTATCATTAACACTGATTTACTCAGCTGGTTTATATTTTATCAGGCAATCAATAAAGTTATTCAATACTGAATAAATCCCTGACAAATTCCAAAGAAAGATATGATGTTTGAAATTCATTTGTTTCTCAGATTTGAAAGATGTTTCTCAAATTATCAAATCAAAATGTTACATACATCAGTCATGTTTAGCTGCTGTCTTCACTTTTAGCCACTGTCTTCTGGTGGCATCTAGTGGCATTCGCAGTAACTGCAATATCTGCAGTCATATAAATCTCAGAATGGTGAGAATCATCCTGATGTAGTGATTTGTTGATGTTTCTCATAAATTTGACTGTCATTATAATGCACACATAAGCAATAAAACATTGGTATGATCTTAATTTAGAATTCTGGGCTATTCTAAGTAAGTTCTTGGCTCCGTAATGTCCTTTCCTATTTGTATTCATTCAAGGTTTCAAGAACTGTAAGAATTTATCACACCTCTCTGACCTCAATGTGTGCCACTGAGTAAAACAGATTTGATTCAGGTTTTTACATCCTTTTTTTGATCCTTGAGCTTTAAGGTTGTTTAAAAGGTTGTGAACCTCAAGGTTGCTTACATTTCAGATACTATAAAATAAATGTCAGATAATTTACAGTTTTTGTCCAACAGTACAATATTATGGGAGGCTGAGATGAATAAGAAGAGCAATTCCAGTTTTCCAAAAGAGCTGTAAGAATATTGAGCATGTACTATTATTCCAGCAATAAATAATTGATCAAATAAATAAAATAAAATTATCTCAAAGATTAACACACTCTGTTCAAACCCATAATTATTTTCCACTTTTTCATTGACTCAATCTTTCTCCTTCTCTTCCTGCAAGTCATTTTGTTGGAATAGGCCCCATCCTATACACATAACTCAAAACCAATGAGGCTGTCTTTAAACATACTCGCTGAGGATAACATTGTGAAACTTGTGATCATCCACTGTGCTACATCTTGCTCACTTCACCTACTCCCGTGCACAGTCTAAAAAATATCTGCGCAGCATTTTAACTGTAGAGATCAATACTTTTCCAACAACTTCCAAACTTGACGATTGGAAGTTATTGGTCTGTCTCTCTCTTCTCATATTTTAGAGCAAAGCCTTGATACAGATAGTCCTGAGACAAGTATCATTCCATCTCTGAGAACATTCTCGCAGCCTTTGTCTAAACTGTGATCATGGCAGTTGCTAAACCTTCCACACAGCACAAAGAAGTGAGTGTTTTCAGTTATAATTCACAGTTAGGAGAAATTATTTTCAATACATCATAGCCTTATAGCTGGTGTCCTCCAGGGGTCAGTTTTTGGTTCGGTTCTATTTTATTGATAGTCTCTAAACAGGGCTTGGTGATTTCTGTATCCCTGACAGGTGTTCTCAGAAGGAGGCCAATCATCTCAGGTTTTTTGTTTTGTTTTTGTTGTTTTACTAAAGAGACACAAAACATTTTCCATTTTCCTTTTCACTGACGTCTTCATTCTTGATCCCACAGTCTGCTGAAAACCTGTCACTGTTGTTGACAGAACAGTGTTGATTTGCTATTATTCCCCTACAATGAACATCTAGAACCTTGCTGCTCACTGGACTTGTAACATTCCAAAGGTCCTTAATTTCATTCTGTCACATAAATAAATTCATTACCTCTTGAATTATCTTTAAACAATGATTTGGAGCTTCTCCTCACTGCACCAAATCAAATCCTCAAGATCTTTGAATGTTTCATAAGAATATATCTGCATAAGGACTTAACGCAAATGAACTAATAGAATGTATACAGACACCTATCTGTTCATGTACTTGAGATTAGTCATTGCTAAATGGGACCAGCCTGTTTCTCTTACAGTGCTTCTTAACTTAGCAACGTTTCTTCACACTTAACCAAGCTGTCTTTTGGCCTCTACATCATTTCAGACGATCTAGATTTACATCTGCTGTTCGGTTTCTTGTTTGAGGTCTGAGTAATATTTCACATATGTGAGAAGTATTCTCCTGATTACATGTGGATTAAAAAAGACAGACATATGGCATCAGGCAATGAACAATCAAGAACAAACTAAAGACTTTTTCTTGTTTATTATCAGCAATTCATCAGATACATATAAACAACCTGTAGGAAAAGGACAAAGCTGAGCAACATTTTCACACAGTAAATCTGGAAAGTTCCAGAGAAGATCAGTAGCTGCTGACTCACTCTCACTCACTCTCTCTTTCCCTCTGTCTCTCTCCCTCTCTCATACACACGCATGCCCTCACGCACACACACACACAGACACACAGACACACACACACACACACACACAGTTTTTCCCCTAACATTTTGTGCATAAAAAATGAAATTAACATAATATATAATACAGAAAAGTATTAAATAAAATCATCATCCATGTATTTACAACTCATAATTTAATAATAAAAAAAGTAAACATTCCTTTCATCTGCTGTTGATAATGTTAATAAGTTAACAATATGCTGCTAGAGGCCCATGTAGCTGTTTTATAATACATACTGTAGATATAGCTTATCCCTTAATCTGCATGTCAATACTGCCTGTGCTTATGACCTTCTTTCTGTATGGATGCCAACTTCACAGATCATTTAGAAAATGTGGCAAAGTCCATTTTTCCAGTGAAGACTGACAATCAGCCTTTTCACTTTTCCTTTTCAGCTGAATTGGTCATACAAGAGCATGTAATTCTTCATACTTCATGTATCGTTTCATTGAACTCTCAAGACAAGAGTCCAAATTAATCGCAACATTCTGACGGAATATCACTGTAGTTTTGGGACTGTAGCTGTTACGCGTAATTGTTGTGTGGTACAACAGCTCCAACTTATATGAACTTAACAGTAGAATCATCTGTTCATTAAAAACAGGAATCACCTTGTTTCAAAACCTCTGAAAGCTCTCACATTGTGATAATGGAGCCCTTTAAATCAGAGAAACAATTAGATAACAATTCACTGAACTGAGCCTTCAAAAACCACAGTCAAAAGAAGAATGAAATGACATACATAAAGTCAGTCAGGCAAAGAACGCAACACTTAGTAGACTCCAGCTGCACATGTTACAAGAGGATAGTGGCAACCACAAAAGAAATCATATCTTACATTTGTGCCCCAAATAATCACAAACAAGAGGTAAAATAAGTAACTTTAAACAAACATTTTTTAGTTCATTCTGCAAAAAAGGCCTACTTTTTTACACGTCTAGCACAAGACTGTACATCGTTTGTATCAAGAGAGGCAGTTTTCCTATGGCAATGTTATAAGAAGTCATGCTGCACTAATATAGTGCAAAATGGGACCTGAATACAGGAGAGACAGGCCCGAGTTTGTGTGTGTGTGTGTGTGTGTGTGGGGTGGGGTGCTAGCAGGCCTGTAATATCTGAGCACCAACCTCAAAGCCACTGCCACAAAACAGTTGAGGAGATGTTGAAACAAACACAAATGGGAAGTGTTTTTGAGTAGGACAGCGACTGGCCGCTTTACAGGAGCTGTGATGTCCAGACATTGCAGCCGCACATGCCTGAGGAGGGGGTGGGGAAAGATATTCTTGTGCTTTCTCAGCGAAAAAAAACTCTCAGTTTGAAGGAAAAAAGAAAGACAAAGCCCTCTCCGGCAGATTTCCTTCTGAAAGACAAGTCTATGTTACAGAATGGCAGAAAGGCGAAGGCAGACTTCCTTAAGAAGATAAGAGTTTGTGAAGGCTCCAGTGAAAGTCAAAAAAATTTGAAACGGTAAAAAAAAAAAATTAGGGAGGGAGAAATGTGGGCTAATTATAAACAGGGGCAGAGTCTGCGGTTCCATAATGTCATAGAAAAGCAGTCTAAAAGTCTGCGCAGGCTGTAGCCAGTAGGCAGCTGTGGAGTAATGCGGTTTACAGGATCAGTGGCAGTTCCAGGGAAGCTACATGTCGGCATCGCCATCGTAGGCTAGCGTCAGAGGCTTCAGTCTGTTGTTCATCTGTCTTCTCTGGGGCTTCTTTGGCTTTTTGCTGAGGAAACAGAAACCATTAGTGAACCTTTAAAAATCTGTGATATTTAAACGATAAATGAATCTTACTAGATGATGTCAGTGTTTAAAAAGGTGCCTATTTTTATATCTGGGTATTTTCATGTAACTGTCTACATGGTTTATGGCTTCTATGATTAATAATCAGTTTGGTTTTCTGGTACTTCACCACAGACTGCTGTTGGTTGTCATGCATTTCTATCTCTATTATCATGCTATTAGTAATCATCATGCAATAGATAAATCTAGTGTAGGTTATACTGGTGAATAGCTTATACTATTGTAATGCAGTAGTCTACAGCGTATGTTTGCAGTTACATGGTTGATGTACTGTATTATTGCTCAGTTCACAATAACTGCATCATGATGCAACTAAAGAGAAAGCTCTTCTGTAATCAAACAGTCCAGATCGCTGCCATTCTTTAAGAGACTGATGTAGAGGCACAGAAAAAGCGTAAAGATGCAAGTAACAGTAATAGTGTACTAAGAACTTCATGTCTTACATTTGAGTTCTATGGCAGAAATAATTCAGGAAGCATAAGATCATGACAAATGTATCCTATCATTTTAACTAAGCCTGTGGTGGCACAATTTCTACTGGCTTGTTGAACATTAATATATAATAGGTTTCTTATGATGGGTGGTTGAAGGAGATATATTCAAGGAAAGATAGGAGGTTCTGGGAAGGGGCATATGAGGGTGAGCAAGTACAAAACATGTCCAACAGGGGGCAGTGCTGATCAAAATACCGCAACTCATGTCTGGCAGTAAGACCCTCATGGAACATTCCCAGTCAAATAACATGATTTGTTGATTGTCAAAGATAAAGTACACAAACCCTACAGAAACCCAATTTAATGCATTTTCTGTCTATTTATTTGTCATACCTGTCATAATGTTTTATCATAGGTCACATTAAATTCAACAAATAGACAGTAATATTTAATTACAATGTTCAGAATGGACTCTTTGCAGAAGATTCGTAAATACTACGACTTAGAAAATCAACAAAACATGGCATTTGACCGAAGCACCAAAATATGGGTCAAGCATGTAAATCTCTGAGGCCTGTGAAGATCAGTGATCTTCAATAAAATTTCAACCTCTTTTACACAAGGGAACGTTTCATTTATCGTAAATGGTCTAAAACATTAAATACATGCAAAGTTTTACAACATCTGACTTTCTAAGCCATATTTGACATCTCTCCCAATATATCATGTCATAATCCATGGTGGTCCATGAACATGATGTTAGGGGGGTATAAAGGAGGTTAATCATGAAGCACATGAATGGTTGGTGTGGCTGCAAAGAATGCAGCAACCATAAATGAAAAATAACAGGCTATTGGTTGACATGTTGAGTTGATTCACATAATACACACTAATCTAATTTGAATCTGACCACTAAGCGTGAATGCATTCATCTCTTATCAAGACATGATCCAGATACAAGCTGCATAAAATGATCAGGTGTAAGGCTTGATACACTCACACTACCTTGCATGTGTTGGTCATTTATACATACAGTGCTTGTGCTGCGGATCAGTACAGCAAGCAGGATTTCCAAATGGATGAGGGGTCAAATCAGTTACTCTTCCTGTTTAAAAGCTCTGACCACTTAAAATAAGCACCTAACCAAAAAGTAACACAGTGCACCATGCAGAGGTAGTGGGTGTGAAACAGGCCTAATAAGGTCTTTGACTCCAAATCTACAGAGGACAAAACAGGTATTGGTCCTGTATACAGGATACATTGATGTGGATCATCTACTTTTAGGACTACCTGCTCACCTCCACCAAACAACTCCCGTCTGGTCACAAAGGCACAAGTGAACGTGAGGCAACGTGATGGTGACTGGGAGCAGGGAGCCTGACTGGCCACCGGGGGAAGGGGGCAGAACTGAGCTCTGTTTTTTTAGTTGATCTGAGTCTCAGCATGTTGACAGTTGGGGCAGGTGAATGTTATCTCTTGGTCATTCGATCCAACCCACACCACTGATGAAGGGTCAGAACTCTGAGCAGAGTGCCGAGTCAGAATACAAATACTGACAGGTGCAGTAGAGAAGAGAATGAAATAAATAATGAGAAAAGAAATCATTCTGAGTGGAAAAATGAAACAAGTGGAAATAAAATGAATCCAAATGAAGAGAAGATGACTTAATGGAGGGTTTAAAGCACAACAGCTACATTCTGACTGCTTTTATTCTGCCACTTTTTCATATTAATAAAAACATATACACATTTAAAAATTAATTGTGTAGGTTGTACCTCCAGTAACTCATAAAGCGTAAGAACTGAAAGCCTTAGAATTACTTTACTTTTATATTAAATACTCATTTTTAATCTCAAGTCCTCTGAATGTGTGTTACATTAACACAACACATGGTCAAATGTCAAAATGCTGCTGTTGTACTTTAATTACAGACATGGAGAGTGAAATCAACACCTTGTTGTCGGTGTCAAATATTCTTACCAGGCTAAGTAAGTCATGGAGAAGACGAATACTAGCAGCACAAAAGCTCCTGCCGCCACACCATAAACCCAGGTCTTCAGCTTGCCATCTGTACAGAATAACAGAATAACAAAAGACAAATCAACACCGGCTGCTCCTGAACCGCTGCTCATTAAAACTTGCCTGCAGGAGGCTCTACGACACTAGCATCACCATCCGCTGCTACCTGCTAAAACCAGCTGATCTCGCACAGCCTCTTTATATATTCCAAGCACAGAGAACAACCTGTGCACCCTGCGGTATAGACAGGTAATAATAACCGACAGGGGTTATGGAGTATGTATGGTGTTTTATCTATTTTTTAACACCCAGACCAGCGATGCTGTATGAAAGGAACACTGACACACCATGAAGCTTTGCTAAGCATGGTTAACACGATAAACTTTAGAGTTTCTTTCCACGTTTTTATAGCATGCTAATGCATGGACAGCATGTAATAGAGATAATATAATTTGGGTGTTTCTGAGTCACACCTCGAGTCTTTGAGTTGTGAGTTCAAGCTGAGTCTCGAGTCTCTGAGTGTGGGTCTGAGTCGCGTCTCAAGTCTCTGGGTTGTGAGTTTGAGTCTTAAGGCTCTGGAGAGTGCAAATTTCTGTCCAATCTCTAGTGTCTGGGTGGCATGTTCAAGTCATGTCTTGAGTCTCTGGGGTGTGATTGCAAGTCAAGTCTTGAGTCTCTAGGGACCAAACTCATGTTGAATCATGAGTGTCTGAGGTGTGCTTGCTAGTCTCTTGAGAGTGATGTTGAGTCTAGAGTCTCAAGTCTCTGGTGTGCAAGTTCAAGCCAAGTCTTGAGCTCAAGTCGAAACTGGAGTGCCTGGGGTGTAATTGCAATTGGAATCTCGAGTCTCTGAGGTGCAAGTGTGAGTCAAGTTTCAAGTGCAAGTTCAAATTCACTTTAGTGGAATTTTTTTTTATCTAGTTGACAGCAAAGACTACAAAAGAAAACCTGTCTGGTTCAACACAGCTTGAGAAAACAAGCTTTTCATTATTGAGAAACCTTGAGTGTGACGGATATGTATTAATTTATTTTCTTCTTATTAAGGTCATGTGTCATAAGCATTCTATCACAGTCAAGTAGTGTTTTTGAAATGCCAGCGAGTTCATTCACTCAGTTTTTAGAGTGACGCAGTGAGTAAGGCACCAAAGAGACTGTTAGGTCTCTATATTTGCATAAAATCATGTATGCCACAATTATTGCCCATTATCCACTCCAGCTCACCTCATAGGTTTTATGGGATTTAGGTTCAGTGACTGAGATGGCCATGGATGAAGGTTGATTTTTAGTCTGGTGAACCATTTCTATGTTGATTTGGCCATATGTTTTGGATAATTAACCTGCTGAAACCTAATGACAACCCATTTTCGGTCTTCTGGCAGATGCTACAAGATTTGTATTAAAAGTGTCCTTATATTTCAAAGAGTTCATGATACCATGCACTCTAACGAGGTTCCCAGGGTGAATGGAGGAGGAACATGTCCACACTAAGTGAAAGTGACCATTCTGTCATACGTGAACACACCACAGCACACATTGTGAACAGCACAAAATTCTTCCTCTGCATTTAACCCATTCACCAAGTGAAGCAGGGGGCAGCCATGAACACGGTGCCCGGGGAGTAGTGTGTGGGGACAGTACCTTGCTCAGGGCACTTCAGCGGTGCCTAGTGGTCTTGACTCAAACCCACGACTTCCTGATCACAGGGCGAATGCCCTAACCCAGGAGTCTCTAATCTGTCCAGAAAGGGCCACTGTGGGTGCAGGTTTTCATTCCAACCAAGCAGGAGGCACACCTGATGCCACCTCTGTAATCAGTTGGTCTTGGTTTTCAGTTCCTCAAGTCTGGCTTCTTCTTGGTTTGAATGAAAATCTGCACCCACAGCGGCCCTTTCTGGACCGGTTTGAGACCCCTGCCCTAACCACTAGACTACCAGCTGCTATCACAGATCCTTCACAATATTTAACAGTGGACATGAGGTGCATTTCTTCATATTCATCCTTTGTTTTACGCCAGGCGTTGAGTGTTTGTTGTCAAAAAGCTTAATCTTCATCTCATCTGACCAAAGCACACGGTTCTCTAAACACCCTGCTCAGTGTGCGTGGTGGCAAGATAAACCTGAGTGCTTGTCCAGCCTTGTTTGTCATAGTTCCAATTTTAAAGATTTTAATTATTGCTCTTACTGTGGATATGGGCAAGTTTAGGCAAGTAGTTCTTTCTTTGTAGCCATTTCAACACACATCTGCATGTTGACCTGAACTGCATGTGCTCTTGTCTTTTCCATTTTTAGGAGTGGCTAAGAGAAAGGGGCCTCTGTGTCACGCCATATTTATACCCCAGAAATACAGGAAGTCATGGATTACTAATTAAAAGTTCCTAGGCACTCTGATCAACTTAAAAATATGAAGTATAAATTACAAAAATTCTCCAGTAACATGTATTTTATAGAAATTGTTAGGGGTGCCAAATAACTGTGGCCCTGGGAATTTCATCAGAAAAATCATAATTTCTTAATGATGGATTTGTGCCAGTGCAATAAAAAATATTTATTTTAAGGCACATCTTTAAAAGCAGTGGCAATAATTGTGGAGGGCGCAGTATATTACTTATATTATGATGATAATCAGTTGCTAATACTAATCATTTAACTATAACTCCTGGAGCTGTATGACCATGTTTGAAATATAAAATTGTATTGACATCATAAAGAGCCATGTTACATTTTTTAATAAATGATCTCTGTAGTTTTTACATAAAAGTCATTTAAAATTGGACAGTTAGCTTCAGCAACTGAATGTATGCCTAGAATTTAAGAGGCAAAGGCCCACCTGGTCCGAAGGGCTGCAGGAACCAGGTGCGCCCGGAGCGCCCGGGCAGGTTGGTGGTAGGCTGGGTGGGGCTGAAGGCTCTGATGGTTTTTACGTCAGCCTTGCTGTCCCCTGCGGTGGGGATCTCCAGCACTGGGATCACTGTGCACTGGTCCAGAACCCCATCTGATGTCATCACCTCAGTGTAGCCCTCCTCACACCCACATATACCGGCCTGCAGGGGGCAGTAACACATCAATTATGTACAGAACCAAACAAAACAGCTCGACTAACATCTGTACAGGGTTCCAACCAACAGAATATGGGAAGAGTTTAGATGCAAAACCCACCTGACCACTTTTTTAAAAGAGCATTTTATATCAGGCTCCTATGTTCAAGCTCAGGAACTTCATTTTAATGATGAGGTTATTGGTTGGTGGAAAAAATGTATTCTGTTTTTCTGCTTTTAAAAAATAATTGTTTTGTCTGCATCCAAACCAGCACAGATCCTTTTTTTGCAAGAACCTCTACATCCATGTCTTCCACACAGACATAGGAAAAAGTTGCTAAATCACTCAAAATGCATAAGCAAAAGGGTTTTTTGGTTGGATGGGTGGTGGGGTACAGGGTTAGGCTCATTCATACATACATAAATATTTTTGGATGGCACCTGTGCTCATGAGCTAATCCCACCTCATACACACCCCAGACAATACACAAACAAAACACTCAACCAAACAATATACATGAAGTATTAAAGTGTTTAATAATATTAAAGTGTAATCCACATTCCATAAAAAAAATCAAAAAGCAGATTTAAATCTCTGTCCTTTTATCATTCTGATAACAATCTTTTAAAGAACATACATTCTCTCTCTCTCTCTCTCTCTCTTTCACACACACATACACAAACATTTTTTCTCACATGCTCTCTCACACACACACGTTCTCTCTCTCTCTCATACTCACACTAACGTTCTCTCTCTCTCGCGCGTGCTTTTTTTCTCACACGCGCGCTCTCTCTCACACACACACACACACACACACACACACACTCTCTCTCTCTCTCTCTCTCTCTCTCTCTCTCTCTCTCTCTCTCTCTCTCTCTCACACCATCTGTTTCTCTCTCACATGCACTCCGTCTTTAACAAAGCCGTTTACAAAAAGGCCGGTTCTTCAGTGCGGTATCATGTGATTCGATCTTGTGTTCTGATTGGTTCTCGGAACATATAGGCTTTAGCTTTAAAAGGATTTTGCCAACATATCAATATTTCAGGTGAGGCGGAGAGTGGTGTTTAATGTTTTTTTAAGCAAAAAGATTTCATTTATATATACTACATGTGGAGAGCATTCACTCAACATCGCTAACTCATTTTTGATGGAGATTGCATTTAGAGGCTTTTGCATCTGAACTCCTCATGTATTAGATTAGTGATGTATTTAGGGCAATAGTACCCAAGTGTGGCCTCAGAGTACCCCAATCTCTCACATCTTTCACATCCTGCGATAACACCCCCCCCCCCCCCCCCAGGAAAGGCTTGTTAATTAGGCAGTTATTTAGATCAGGTACGTAAGAAGAAAAAACACCAAAATGTGCAAGACAAGGAACAAGAAGCCACTCTTTTAGAGATAATTCATTCTTGAAATGTATCATGTTAAATGCCTCTTGCTGATACATGTATGTAGATCTCTTGTTTTTATGCTGCTTTCTGAATTCTTAGTTATATCAAGTGCTAGTGTCATATGTTCCCCTACTTCATTATGCTCTATGAGTATTTTTAAGAAGTCGTGATGCCGCAGAAGATAATTCCCTGCTGTGCTGGAATTTTTCCACATTTTTAAATAACAGCAAATGAGACATCCCACAATCAAAGCGGTAGTGCCTGGGATTTGGAAGTGTATTGCGGGTGTGCTTAAAGAGAGAAACTGCAGCACGTGTTCTCGAACTGCTTTGTAGGTGCCTTCATGCTCTTGCGTTTATGAAAATGTGTGCATGTGTGTGGAGACGTCCATAGAGACATTCCACAAACCACTGATTTCTGATGTGTGTTCTTCTCGCTTTGCCTGCAGTTAGCAGGGGGTCTTTCATTCCCTCCCCAATCTTAGGAAGATAATCACTTCCAATGCAAACATAGCGCTCAGATCAGTGCCCACATGAGAGAACACCATCGAATCGGCCCATTCGAAGCTCCAAAGCCGCAGTTGAAAGGAGCGGGGCAATAGAGGAATACCGTGATACACAGCAGGGGGTTAACCCACTGAGTCAGAGACATATGCACCGGTGCATTTCATTATAAAAAGATGAGCAAGTCAAAAACTGTTGGATGCATGAATGGTTATTTCTAGAAAGCTATTTTCGATTGTGTACACACACACGCATGTAAACCATCTACACAACGCACAAGGTCGAAACACATATTAGACAAGACCCTACAGGCAGAAATGACGGATTACGGATTTTACAGATTCTTGAACAAATTCCGGCTTTAACGTGTATTTTCGTAAACTGTAATGACATTAAAATATAAACATATTAAATACCACATAAATATATTTATTTCTGAATGTTTCATCAGTTTGGATTCTCTCACTAACTGTATTTTTTAAAAGTTACATTAAAAATTAGCTAAAATACACTAGGGAGAAACACGTTGCTTATTCATATCTTGCCGAAAAGCTAATTCTAGAATTTCCCAGTATGTCTATTTCCTTTTAACTAATAACATTTAGAGTGTGTCTTCACAATGAAATAATTTGCCTTTGCATATCTAAACGTATGTTTTCCAGTACAGAACAGTCATTGAATCAATAGTCATATAGTCATAAGCATCTAAATAACTAACTGACAGTGATTCGCTGTAATATGCATTGTTTTAAAAATTGGCCTATTCACCAGTATGGGTCTTCCTATAAACACATTCATACACATAAACACAACAACACACAAGTACACAAACATGCATAACAACACAACACCATGTGATTCCTCAGACTGCAGTCTACTATTGCTTCTATTGAATTTCTAATAATATGTGCTTTAGCCTGCCACATGTTATCATCTACTCTGGTTCTAGTTCTGTTTCAATAGTGGTTTTAACAAGCCATCGTCCACTCGGCCTTGCAGTTCCCCCTTGGGGGAAATACTCAATGCCATCTTAGGGGCTCCCTATATCATTATTTTATTAGTAAAAACAAAAAAGTTTATTAGATGAGCTCTCAGTGGGTTGAACACAATCATGGACTCTGGCGGCAGCAGCACTCATGTCCAGTCCCAGAATTCATTACAACCCATCTGAAGCCAACACTTTCATCCAGACAAAGGAGTTATTCATAGAATACATGTGTATCCTATTCCAATGCATTCCCAAATGTACAAAGTTTGCATGGCAAGATAATTATCTCACTACGGCTAATCCAACCAAGGGAATGTGTGTTCTGAGCAAACGGCTCATGGCCCACTGTCTCCTCCTTCCATCCTGCTGTTAGAGGTCACTTGAATAACGTAGTGGTAAGCTGTAATTGGACAGATATGTAAGGAACAGGACCCTTGAACGACTTTTGTTGATGTTTGTCTGGCAACATTTCTCTGAAGTAAAAAAATACAGCTGCATCTGAGCAGGGTCTCTTTTATGCATATATGTAAAAAAATATGTCTCATCATTTTTTTTAACAAAATTTTGTTCCATCTCACTATGCAACAGTTTAGACTTTAATGTAAGCTCATGCATATGCTGTTTCAATAGGTTCATACGTCATTAAATTGTCATATAAAGTGCATCATGTAGTTAAAGCAGCTGGCCTAAAAAAAACCAAAAATGACAAAATTATAAAAGAGATCAGAAATGCTTTTTTCCAGCCTCAGTACAGCTGAATGGTGGTGAATCTCCATTTCATTTCACTTCCACACTCCCTTTCTCTTTCTTTCAGCATCTCTCTATTACGCACTGTTTGTGAGTAGCAGACACTGGTGTAGCAGAATAATGCCCCTGAGCACTGTTGACACTTTTTCTGTGCCTTACATACACACACACACACACACACACACACACACGAACGCACACACTCACACGGACACTAACCTCGGTGCAGTAAGAGCGAGGTTTGTCACAGGCTGGGTCACATGACCTGTCTGACACGGGTTCGCTTGTCGCCAGGCATCCACCTGCAGGGCGAGAGGTAAAACTTCAGCATTTCAGACAACATGAAAAGCCATGAGCACACACACACACACACACACACACACACACACACACACACACACACACACACACACATGTGTCCCAGATTCTTCTACTTCTCCTTGTTGTTTTGAACCAGTTTGCTGTGCTGGAGGCATCAGCACAAATATCTTTTCCCCCTCTCTCTCCTGTCTTGTTCTCTCTCTTTCTCTCTCCCTGGCTTCCCCACTGTCTCTCAGTAGCAGTCTTCTGCCCCCTCTATCCCGCTGTAACAATGTTGTGTTATGAAATTAGTACTGTAGGACCATCTCATATTAACTGGTATTAAAAACTGGCCCAGACCTCTAGGCGAACACACACATTACCATTAATTTATCATTTGGCAGACTGCATGAATATATGAGAAGAGACACTAGCAGAATAAATGGAGAAGCCACACTCCTGCCCAGTCCCACATGAATAACCAGTAGTGAACAGAGGCAGTGCAGCACACAATTAAAAATGAATCTCTCTGTGGGATACCCAGGAATCATATCACAAGACGAAGGAGAGCAAAGACAGAGTATGCTCCTCCCTCTCTCTCTCTCGCTTCTACACCATAGCCTGAGGGCGAATCCAATGGGTCTATGAATACAGTGAAATGGACAGCCAGCGGGCAAAGCAGGCTTTCTGTGCGAGCCTTTATTTTCTCTATGCTGGGATAAATCAATATAGTCTGCAATGAGAGCAATGAAACAGAAACCTCACCCAATGCCCCAAACTCTGAAGCACCCCGTCTCCTGCTACGATGAGGACTGCTGCAGTTTTATAAAAGTCAGGGCCAAATGAAGCACTGGTTATTCTTCACTGTTCTTGGAATTTTTCTTGAGGTTTCCTTCTAACATTTAAATATTTACAATTCATTTTCAAAACATTTTCCAACTTTTTTTTTACATCGTAGAAACAGCTCTGATATATATGTAAATGAGCTCTGTTCTGATTCACTTCCCTGTAATATACTTGATTGAAATAGCAGTCCAGACTGGAACACACACACACACACACACAAAATATGTATATTATGAAATATGTACAATAAAGTTTATTGTGACACCACACATTGCATGTGGATCAAATGCAACTTACGTCTTACATTCATTTAAAGAAAAGACAAGGTAAGCAGGTGTCACTAGAAAGCAGACAAATGGCCTAAAAGTACGTTCTCCTCCACATTTCCCAGAGTGCACTGCTGCTTTCCATTACTGAACCCACAAGGTACTGGAACTAAGCTATAGCTGCTGAGGGTATAAGGGTGGCCTTTGAAGCCTCAAATAAACCACAGACATCGGCAAAAATGTGTTTACCTATTACAAGTTATTTCATGAATATTCATGAAGCTTCACACCTCAGAACAACACATGAATATTCATGAGGGACGGTCCATGTTGTTTGAGTGAAAATGCGTAGGCTCCGGTGCAGCAATCTGTCAATCAAAGTAGCCAGGCATATGCATGCCATCTGGAATGAGCTGAATTTGGTTGTCTCAGCACAGGGGAAAAGGATGACTAAAAATGTTATGCTGAGCATAAATTTGGCATAAGAAAATACGACAGACTAGACACACTCAAAACTGGATCAAGGGAAATCACCAAAAGTCCTTATTTTCAGTAGATTGTGTGTATTTTTGTATTTTTTTATCTGAAGTTGTGTAGGTGCATTTTTTCCTTTAAAACCATCTGTACTGTGGCCTTGGCTATCTTGAACAAAATTCTATTGTTGCTACTATTATTATTATTCTTCATGGTGTTGAAATATACAGCATGTTACAAAAAGCTCCAGCGCTTCACATTTCGACCTCCCACACACCCATACGCACACACATTCACTATGAGGACACAAGCAGTGTGATAGGGAATGGGATTAAAATGTGAGTGTGACATTGTCATGGATTAAAAGCTCATTTCCACACAGCTTATACACAGGCTCTGGTAGAGTAATCACACCCTACTGCTCTGCTCTAGTCTGACAGGTCCTGACAGCTCATAATGTCAACTTATCTCCCAACCTTCACCCACTCAACAGTCTCCAGTGCTGTACAGCATGTACTGCAAGGCTGGATCCCAGATTGTTCTGAAAAAAACCTTCAGGCCACAATGCAGTTTTGCAGGGATTCAGGCTAGCAGTTTAAATATAAATCACATCTCAGTGATCAAGTGTAGTTTGTACATTTTACAGTAGCACCGTAAAATGATTGGTGCTTTGAAAAAGTTTTGTGGACACAATGAGGGACACACCTGTGACATTTAAACCATCCGATCGCTGGCACCACACCAGGCGAGAAGAAGCTTTCCATAGACCGGTCATCCATTTATACTCATAACACTGACCGTCTGGAAGAAGAGTGAAAGAAGACAGGATAAATTACTTTAACCTTTAAATTGAAGGGTTATTTTTCTGTTATTATTTAATAATCAGTTTTCAGAGAATTTTTTGGAAAATCCTAAATATTCAGCAATTCAGAAGTCAATATGGAACTAATGTATTCCCTTATGTAGCGCTGAAGTGTTGGCCTGTTCATGGGTCACTTCAAAATGAAGGGTTTGGGCTGCATTAGCGTTGAAAAGATATAATAAAAATATAATAAAAGAGATAATAATAATAATAATAATAATAATAATAACAGGTGTGTTTTTCTGTTACTGCACCTGTGCATGGCCTGGCCTCCCACTCTTGTTCTGGACACTGCAGGAGATTCTCTGGTTCCTGGGCGAGCACAGCCCGAGAGCGCACCTGCACTGACCCAAAGCCCAGATCATCCCTACCCACGCAGTTCAGCTGACACATGCTCCACACTGTCCAGTCCGTCAAATAACACTCACCTGCCAAACACAAAGTTTAATTAATTATGTTGTTGTTGTGGGAACAAACCTTGTATCTCCAGAAAAGTTCTAACATTCTAATACAGGCTAGGGTTTTCCCAAGTAACCTATATCATATATAGCACTACATTAATGATTTAATGCAGTTGGTGTAGCATAGTGTGTGGCACCGATGACCTGTACCCAGAAAACTCTACACTACACCAATAGGAACCCTTGGGCAAGACTCCTGAAACTACTCTGCCTATGTCTGTAACATGATTACAGTTGTCTGTCTGGACAACATCTGCTTGATGTAAATGTTCCCGCAATATAAAGGACAACTGTTTAACCATTTATGTAATTTAAAAATACATGAAAAAGAGATACAACATTTTGTTCTAGCAGTGACAATTTACAATATGCACATCAATCAATAATAATAGAAACATTATAAACATAATTGGCATTCATTATAAATTGAACCATTTCTATTGAACCATTTATTATGACGTTCACAATATAACATTCAATAACATAAGTGGCATTTGACATGTATAAGAGCTCCAGTTTTAAGGAATTTCCTTAGTGTGCCTATAATGACAAATGCAGTAAAAACACTTGCCCGCATACACAATTTAACATACTGTGAGAGGAAAGGGTAACTCTTACACACAGCACTGAACCAAATATCAAGAACAAAGGGTCACCAATTAAATTACAAATCAAATATATATGTGATGCTCACACTAAAGTCATGGTTAAAATGTTTTAAAAATCCTGAAACGTGACTTGAATTTCATAATGTATTAGTGCTAATACCATCCACCTGCACTTGGCTGCAGGTTTCATCATGTGTATGCACTCAATCTGGGTTCAGCCATCACTCATTAGCATAAAGTAGGTCAGACTGTCCTATTGTAATGGCCGCACAGAATGGTGAATACCTCACATATTAATTCATCATAAAGCGGCCCTTTCCAAAAGCCCTAATCCCAGCTGTGATTATCAGAACACGTGCACATTAGCAGCACAGGAGCAGTGGAGAAAGTCGTGATGGTACGTGGAGTATGAGTGTGTGCGAGTGTTGGGGGAGGGCATTTAGGCTGCCATTACTCACTAACTGTCTCTGGCTTTGGCTACCTTTCACATAAGGACCGCTGTCAGGAGTATTTGCATAATGAGTCAAACTATAAGTGGGATATGCCATGAGACTTCTGACTTATATACACTTTGTGCAAGCATATTTACTATCCACAGACATGTACACCAAGGATACGTGTCAAGATGCATCCATAAATATCCCCAGATTAATGAAAACATTTTCTGACAGTGCAAGGATATTTGGCTGCTCCCTCTTTTAGAAAAAAAACAGTATTTAAAAACAATGGAAAAAAATCCTAGTCAATGCATGTATGTCTGTGAGCTGACAATGAGAATAGGCAGTATGTGTTATTCTCCAAGTGTTTTAAGCTGTAGTCAGTCTAGTGGTATTAATACACCAAAATGACCCTGGAAATCTGTTAAATATTTTGACATTCTTAACATTTCAGGCTTTTTCTCTTTTGTTGAAAAATGTTTGGTGGACAACATTTGAGCACATTGCAGTTTGAAAGGATGCAGTGGCAGCTCATGCGTGCTGGGTTTCCCCCTCCCAATTTCACAGCTTTGTGTGATGGGGTAAATATAGCTAGGGGTGGATTTGACTAAATTGGGAGCAGACATGGTGAAATACAAACATTAAAAAAGCTAAAACAAACTACAGAATTCTAGGAGCCAGCCAAGATTTGCTTTCAGTATCTCAACATGTCATAGCATGTCCATTTCATGCAGCATTGTTGTGTGTGTATCTGGGCCCTGAGCTTTAAAGGTGTGATTCTATAAGCTCAAAGTTTACAGTTTGTGATGGATAGTCAAACTCCCTAACGGATCCTTTCACACACACTACACACAATACGCAGAGGGAGTTTTGTTGATCTCATCTAATTGACATCGCACCACAAATATTCAGTGTTTCTGTTTCTTTCTTCATCTCTCCTCCTCCCTCACTTACACAGACACACATGAATGCTAGAGAATAATTACTGTCACATCCACTGCTGCAGAAAAACCTGTGTCACAACTCTGTGCTTCAGCTACACAGAACACGTCAAAACACTGGGATAAATCTGTCATTCACACACACCGGCTGTGCCCAAAAATTTCAGAGAAAAAATAACAAAAACCGAATGCTACTGTATATACAAGTATTATCACAATTTATGTAGAGGACAGTAGCGAGAGACTAAGAGAGAGAGAGGAGGAAAAGGGAAAGAAAATTAGAGAGAAAATACAAAAAGACAGAAAAAGAGAAAGAGAATCGAGTGGAAGAGCAAGTGGGAAAGTGTAAGAGTGCGAAAGCGAGAGAAGGAAAGAGATGCAGTAGAGGGACAGAGAAAGAGAGCATGATAGGAGAAAGAAAAGCGGGGGGTGAGGAGAGAAGCAGTTTAGGCCTATATTTAATGGTCATAAACGTCAGGACACTATTTTCCTTGCCTGACAGAGAGACAGAGCTGCATGTGGGTGTTCCACTATAAATAGGGCTACAAACATCCAGAGCATTGTAGCCTTGTTAGGAAATGAGTACACACACAGAGATATGTATATATCCCCAGATTAATGAAAACATTTTCTGACACTGCAAGGGTATTTGGCTGCTCGTAAGATTGCGACACAAAAGTATTGGGATGCCGCGGCGAGGTGAACGGTTTTCGTCGAATAACCAGTGATCTATTCGTGCAAAAAATAAAAAAGGGCTCACATATATTAAAAAAAAGGCTGTAAACAAATAAGGGAATTTTTAACCGCAGTGTTCTCTTTAATACAGTCACACAGCTGAAGTTCAAATATTTCTG
>JBBJLR010000145.1:18328451-18349798 GCA_037577145.1 Brachypetersius gabonensis
AAAAAGAAAGAGAGAGAGAGAGAGAGAGAGAGAGAGAGGGAGGGAGAAAGAAAGAGAGAGAGAGAGAGAGAGAGAGAGAGAGAGGGAGGGAGAGAAAGAGAAAGAGAGAAAGTGAGAAAGAGAGGGAGAGAGAGAGAGAGGGAGAGGGAGAGGGAGAGAGAGAGAGAGAGAGAGAATCGGGGACAGGGAAAGAGATATAGCCAGTGGGAGACAAGGACAGAGAGAGCAAGACAGATAGATAGACAGAGAGAGAGAGAGAGTGAAGGGGAGCTGGGTCTTCCGTGTCTTCTGCCGCTTGGCTTTAATTAAACCCCCCTGATGAGCACAGCAATCTACACACATGACAACAGTTGGGAGACAGGACAAATGCAGAAGAGAAAAGAAAGAGGAAAAGGGAAGGTTGAGGCAGGGAAAGAAGGAGACTAAAGATTATTGCAGCCTAAAGAACTGAGATTCTGTTGGAAAGCGCACGGTGAATTAAGCACATAAAAAACAAGGCATTAACAACATGCGCAGTGGCAAAACACATTAAGCTGAAACATAGTCTGACCTCAGCTTTGCACGGTGACCAGGAGCTGTATCTCCAGCTGTAGCAGGGCTTAACAGGGCATGGCTTCCACTGCTCCAGCTGAGGGGGACATGGGCGGCCATCCCCCTGAGACGCCTGAATCACAGTCCTACGCCTCCACAGCTTCCCTGAGCAGTGGCACAGCAGAATGAATGAGAGTTAAGAACATTAACATTAAACATTTTCTCAATTCAAATAATAAAAAAGACTGACCTAGGATCCATGTAATGAACAGGACAAAGAGACTTATATCATCACCTTCTTAAACATTATTTTTAACATCTTATTGTCATTGTTGGCTAATAAATCAGTTAAATATATATATTTTTTCTGTCTGTCTCTCTGACAGTGAAACAGAAAACTATATGTCTTAGTAAATAATTTATTAAGAATTTTTTATTATCATTATTTACAGCCTTATACTTCACATCTTTAAGATAAATTATTAAAAAAAGTGCAGTACACCATTCTGATTTCTCTTCTAAGCCACACAGAAACTCTCACAAAAAAATAAAGGTACAAGGCATAATTCTCCTGTTACAAGCTCTTTTTTTAGATTTACCCTCCAGCAGAATCACTTCGGAGTCCTTGAAAAAAAAGAGCTTTTTTTACTGTAAGCGAAATGTTTCATATTACATATGCTAGACATGCTATAACTTGATATCCAATTCTGAAATGGTGTGTGACCTGAAACATTTGTCTCTGAGTAATATCCCTCCAGTTGTTCTGTTCTCCTGGAAATAACCTAATCAGCAGAGCCATTTTCGAGGCTGATTCCACTGCCTGGAACTGCTTTGAATATTCATACTGTTTTTCAATTCTGCTACAAAGGAGGAAAGAGCTAACAGCAGAGCCGTCTCTTATCCTAAACGTATCCCGCTGGTTAAGAGTGGAACCCAAGGGACATTTGCAATTAAGCTGTAGCGATTAGTTGCTGTCTCACGGGAAAATATAAGAGTTTTTTTTGCCCACCACTTACTTGGAAATTATCCTACATGGTAGGTGGTATTGTTGTATAGGCAGTGAAAACACTTGGATCTACAAAACCACTGCATGTGAAACAAGCAAGTTGTGTGCTGGAGAAATGACAGAAGGCAGGAGCCGTAGCTGCCGCTGAATAACCTTGGTTATGAAATCTAACACGATTCACTGGGTTTAGCGGCCAGTACTGTGACACAGTTTTCACTGTGCCTTAGCTCAGAGTACAGGCCACTGGCATTTAGCACAGAAGTAAATTCAACTGCTGTAAGAACCCTAAAGGGCGAGTTCTTCCACTCATTGTGTCGACACACAACCATACATCTTTCCCCTAGTGTTTGCATTCAAAGGTCACCTCTTCCAGCATGCCCAATTAGCCTGCTACACTAGGAGCCATGGCCTCTGACTAGCACGTTTTTATGATTCCACATTAAAGATGTTGCACTGAGCGAAATTCCTTGTGCCGTGGTCGGTCGGCAACTGATATTATCTTCTGGGTTGTTTTTTAATAAGGCTGACTGCACATGGCCCTACAGGGCAAGTCGTGATGCTCCTTAATGTTGAAGACGATCAGAGCATTCCATGCTAACACACTGCCCTCCAGCAAGTCTTACGAGTTTCCAATTCATCTTTTACACAGCCTGCTGCGACAGTCATGTCCCTGTGGAGAAACCGATCCCAACTTCCCAGATCAACCCGCTTTCCTTAGCAAGCCCAGCTTTTCCTAACCACTCAGCTTACTTAGCAAGCCCTATTGTCTGGAGCTTTTACGACACATTCAACACACCATTCAATTAAGGGCTTGGTACTGGGTTCATAATTTGGTATTCTGATTATTACATATGACTGCATGGCTGTACATATAGTTAAACCACCTGTCAATGAAGCCAAAGTTGTCAGGTAGAATGTTTGGAGCTGGGTCCTATAACATGAAATGTGCTTTTCATGTACATTAACTTTAGCTTCAGTGCTAACATACTATCATTTACATTTACAGCATTTATCAGACGCTTTTATCCAAAGCGACTTCCATTCCCTATCTATGGGGGCAGTCTCCCTGGAGCAACTTGGGGTTAAGGGTCTTGCTCAGGAACCCAGTGGTGGTGTGCTGAAGGTAGGATTCAAACCCATAACCTCTCAGTCTTGAGGCAAGTATCCTACCCACTATGCCACCACCACTATCAAAGTTTCAACAGTGATACATTAGGATTCTCCCAGTTTTCTGGCCTTAATGTTCACCCAAAATTTTAACTCTAGTCCTAATCACACTGCGCTGTCATAGTGTCCTGTTATATAGTGCCATGAAGAACTATTTGTCTCTTTCTAATTTTCTCTATTGAATTATTATTTCATTGTTTAAGGAGGAAAGTTATTTAATGTGCAAATTAGCCTGTGAAAAAGCAATTACCCCTTTAACCTAATAAACTGGTGTATGACCTTTAGCAGCCATAACTTCAGCCAACATTTCCTAGAATGTGATATTAGCGTTTCACATGAGTATTGAGCCTGCTCTTCTTTTCAGAACAACATTAATTCATATTCACTGGTAAATGTTCTTTTCTGAGGTCCTACCACAGCATATCTACTGGATTCAGAATCAATGCTGCCATATATTTTTTTTTTTAGCTCTGTGAATTTGCTTTTCTGTTGTGCATTACTGTCTTGCTGCATTACTTGATTACCTTTCAGCTTCAGCTCACCGAACAGATAAACACATGGCCTACTTAAGAATTCTCAGTTACAGAACAGAATTCAAGGTTTGTTCAATAGTCTCAAGTTGTCCAGTTTCCAAGGCAGGAAAACATCGCAGTACCATCCCACTACCACTGCTGTGTTTGAAAGACAGAATGATGTTACCACTGTGAAATGAGATTTAAGGGGTCCCAAGTGTGCAGAAAGTAAAACTTCGGACAGGTCTGGACATAGAACATTGCTTAGGCATTGTCCAGGGTGCTTTCTGGCAAATGTGAGTTTATTTCTGTTTCTTTTGTTTAGTAGCGTTTTATGCCTTTATGCTCTCCTATAAAAGCTCCTTTTGTCCCGTCACAGGAACTGCAGTTCCTTGGTTATTCTCCTGAAACATTTGACGACTTTTTGTATGAATTTCCAGATTAATATTATTAAAATTTTCACCCATTTCTTAAAATTGTGGACTAGCTACATTTAACCTCGGCTGTGCTAGATTAGTTTTGGTCATTATTGTCACCAATTAGGTGTGGTTTATTTGCTGCGTTTTCACACAAGTGATTTGTATTTTGCAACTTAAATAAAACAATTTAAAACATTTTGTTTTGTGTTAGAGAAGGTTTTCTTTGTCTAAATATTACATTTTTCATAAAAACATTCACTGTGACCAATGCAATAATATAGAAAATCAGGACATAATTTTGCACTACATTGTACTTGTAAATCTAGTGCCTGGATTATTGGAGTCTATTAACATTTTGCACATATTGTCAATGATAAATTACTGGACAGTGCATTGCATTTCACAGCACAGTGTTCCCCCACAAAGTAGCGGTTCAGAGTTCACGGTCTCAGTCGTTCATGGATTTGTTCTTATAACCTAACTAATAACTGTTTGCAAAAACCCCTGCAAATTCGCAGAAACCTTTTTTGGCTGTTTTAATGCATTTTATTGCTAAATTATTAAGAAAAATAGAATTCACTAATTGTGTAACATAAATATTAACATAAATTCAGCTAAATTTCAATATTAAATATAACTGTATAAATGTTCTGGCACTGTCGAAAGAACACAAAGCAACCATATATTGGCTGCTGACCTGTGACACAACTCTGGCAACCTTGAGTGTTTTGCTGTGTTCTCGTGTTTTTCGTTTTGTTTTCTTAAATCCCTGTATTTTTATTACTGCAAATCAAAATGTACCCTGATTATACCAAAGAAAAGAGTGAATTACATTACTGTATATACAGAGGTAACATCAGTATTTACATTCTAGCACTGCAGGAGATGGCAGTTCTGTATACACTGTACAGTACGGATACAGGTTTACATTAAAAACATTTGAGGGTGATGTGTTAAGCATAGTTTAAAATGAAATTAAAGTGTTTTATTTATATTTGGAGGCATATTTAGGGTTTACACCCATACATTTTGGAGGTCTACTGTACTATAATACCTACAGTAAAAGTGACCGATACAGTCTATTTTCTATTTTCTGTAGTTTGAGTTCAGGCTTAGTCCTTCAAGGCAATTCCTCATGCTCTGCAGGTGGCTTGGGGTGCCAAGTATTTCAGGACAGTGGGGGGCCACGGCGCTACTGGGCAGGAAAGCCGGCACCAGCTGTCGCCATGCAGCACTTGGCAAAGGAACACTCACAAAGGAATTTATGCTGATTATTTATGCACCTCATTTGGACACACTATGCCTGGCTCTCTGATTTGTGTTTTGATAATGAAATGAGTCACGCCTGTCCTTTCCTGCTCTTGTCTCTGATGCTGGCCATCGTGGCCTTTGTGTAAACAGAGCTTCTATCAGTGAGCTGGAAAAGCCCAAACTCCTTCTGTTAAGAGACAAGGCCTGCTTGACTAGTTTCATGAAAATCCCTCTGCCCGGGGAGAGATTACGGTTGCCACAATCGCTCAGTCCGGTGCAGGTGCTCTGTGTAGACAGTGTTTGCTTTGGCTAGTGCTGGCCGCTGGCTCTGCAACTTCTTGCAGTGGAGTGGTTCCTCAGGCCTCAAGCGCAGAGACATAATGGACCTCCCAATCAATCGTCTGAGCCGATGGAATTACACACAAGGACATTATTATCCTCCTCTCAAATGCTGCTTTTGGGCAATAACATAATCGCTCTCACACCATAAAATGTATCTGGTTTCAGTCATTACTCTGCTGATGTTATTCTGGAAGACAGCTAAGAGCTCTGAGCAGTCCTTGGAAAAACTAACTACTGAGAAGCCAATCATATTAGCTGACATCACATTTTATGCCACAGAAACCTCACCACCTAAGGCTTTTGATATCATATTGTTGAAGATAGTTCATCTAAGCTGCCAGTTTTGACTAGTCCTGTCTAGGCCCATTATCCCTTATAACATGAGCAGCACAGATCTGTGCCGGGACGCAACAAATGGTAAATCATTGTCATCATACGGCCGAACAACTCCGTATACGGACGTTCTCACCCATAAGACGTGTAGGATATAAGACATCCTGTTTGGTGTTCGTATTTTACATAGAACCAAAGCTATTGTCATTTAAAAAACATGTAGTAATACCCGCACTGTGTACCCCTACATGTTGAAATCGGGTTAAATCACTTTGGAGGGACCAGTCTCTGTAATGTTGTACCTGTTAGCCCACAGGTGTGAGTGCACTCAGACCAGGAGGACCAATCAGACAGCTGGCAGTTGATGGGACACTCAACCACGCAGGAAGCATTCATCTGCCATTTCCTCTCAAGATTAAGCTGAAATAAACATATTCATAAGGTTATTTAAATTCATAGATTCAACAGCTGCACAATACATCCACTGAGAGTGGCATCATACCTCTTCACAGAACTTGAGGTCCACAGACTTGCTATCACTGCGCACGCAGTCCAGCATGCGCGTTTTAATGCCACTGCCACACACAGCTCGTTCGCTCAGCTGACATGTGCTCCAGTCTGAAAAAATAAGAAACACAAGAAGAATTTCATTACAAGCATGACTATCATCCTCTGTAACACTGTACTGTGCAACCTCAAGCAGAATTAAACCTAATTTATCTGGTCAGTAAACTCCCCCTTCAGGCAAACCAGTATTTACAGTATCTAGTTTGTCTAATTAGCCCTTCATTAAATTAGTACACCAAGTATGCTGCTGGTGGAATGTAACATATCCATGAAATGGCTGGAATGTATCCAAATATGTTCTTTTAAATGTGTTTTTCTTCAGCTTATAAAAATGTTCCTGTGTTTATGACTATTAGCATTCATTTCAATGTTATATGGCATTTACTGGGAAAACCGCCAAGATAAACCAATTTTTCACTGCCTAAGACATCTGCACAGTACAGAATTGACTCCTTTTACTAAAAAAGCACAAAAACAGCTCATGAGTTCATTGTCAGTTACCTGTGATGTTGTAGGAGTAGTGAAAGCAGTTGGTATTGAGAGTGCATGGCTCTCTCTCGGTTGTGGGCGGACACTCCTTTGATTTGCCAGGCTCGCGGATAGGGTTGGCAGTCCTTTCTCGAGTGTTATTTGCATTGCATGGCTAAAGAAAGCAGAAGAAGTCTTAGTGACCTTAACTTTAATTAACACTGGACAAGAGAAAAAATTATTACTGACATACATTTTTCAGAAGAATGAATTTGGTTTTAAAAAAAGTCTTACTGACAAAATTCTAATGTCATGGCATTCATTTAAATGACCTGCTTTTCCCTGCCATTTCTTCTGCAAGGACACGTTCTCTATGCATGGTAATTAACATCATTTGCAGCTTTGAGGCAGCACATCTGGAAATCACAGGTGACGTGATAGAATAACCACCCCCACAAGTCCTCCATTATGCCCATTTTACACCAACCTAAGCAACCACAAACTATTTATAACAGTGAGTGTTCACCACCCAAGCAGATTCTGCTTGTTCACGGACCCCTCTTATATTTCCATCCCTTTTTTCATTCGAAAGCTGCTGGAGCCCTGCTGAGCCAGAATGGCATGACTTAAAATCGGTGTGAGCCAAGCCCATGAGCAACTCAAAAAAACATGCTGTGGTGCACAACACTCTCAACAGGAGAATGGAAAACCAGTGGGGGGAGAGGAGTCAGGGCCTCCCACCGACCAGTCAGTTAACATTAAAGGTGTCAGATAGAGGTTTAGGGGGGCAGAAAGAACTCACCGGTGCTTTAAAGAAGGGCTGAACCCACTTTCACATTACGCTCCATGCTGAGCGGAATGTGAGCCTGGTGTTCAGATACACATATTAAAATACCATCGGGGAGAGGAAGAGGTCGCAAGGCCAAAATGAAACCCACAATGTTAAGTAAAGTTGCAGTATAAGTTCTCTGATCAATAAACAGACTTTTCTTACCAGTGGGCAGCGACTCCAGAGGCTCCAGTCAGAAAGGACACAGTCTTCAGGACAGGGCAGCCTACTTTCCCTGGCTCCAAGTGGCATCTCCTCCGGGTCACAAAGATAGTCCTCCACTGGGTCAGAAGGACCATCAACTGTATTTTGCATACACCTACAAAGAATCAATAACAAGTTCGAAGCAATCCCTGACAGCATTTGGTTACAGTTTGAAACTACACATATAAATATAGAAGAATAGAATAGAATAAAATAGAATACAATAGAATACAATAAAACAGAATAGAATAAAATAGAATAGAATAAAATAAAATAAAATAGAATAGAATAGAATAGAATAGAATAGAACAGAATAGAATAGAATAGAATACTGCCACACGGTCAATGTCAGGGGAAATTAGGGCCAATACTGCTTTGCTATAATGATGATAAGATGCAAATCTGCACACATACTACCCAACATAGTGTAACAGTAGAGGACCTGCTTATTTTCAAAAATTAAAAATAAATACTAACCACATGGCAACCCTCCTAATCACACTATACTCAAGCACTGATAGCAAAAGATCTTTAGAGGTTATGAAAGAACAATTTGGTAAAATCTTACCTAACTTTCCTGGTCTGCACACCCTCCCCACAGTTCTCCTTCAAGTCCACGTTGCTTACTTTCCACACACTCCAAGGTTCAGCCACCCAAACGTACTGACCACAGTCACTTTGACATGGTACAACCTCATACACCTGTCAAAATATACGTGCATCTAATTACATACTGCTAAAAAGTATCTGATCTACGTTAAACATCAGTGAAACCGGTTGAAAAAAGGGGAATTGCTCACCTGAGCCTACAATGTAAGATCCACAATCAGAAGATGAAGGGGCAAAAAAAACAGGAGTTTTGTTAATAAAAATGCACAGCTTTGTTAATAAAGAGCACATCAATGGTCAGACCCATTATGTTGTCCCGATTTACTCTGTTGACTTTTAGGCCTCGTTCACACGGACGTCTGAACCAGGCGTTTTTCTGGCGTTCGTGGCACCAGGTGAGCGCCTATAGAACGCCTATAGTTTTTCTGCTCATTGAAGCAAATCAAAGCGTCCACACGGACGTTCAGCCCCGGCATTTGCCCGGCTGCACGTTCGGATGGCGTCAAATAAACGCTGCATGCAACGTTTTCTTGGCGTCAAAATAATATACGAAACTACAGATTGGGCGTCAGGCTGGCGTTAAACGGCATCAGGTGGCAGTCGAACGCCTTGCTGATGTCGATCAAGCGTTGCTACCGAACGCCACAAAAACGCCTATGGTGTTCAGAGCGCGTTCATTTTGAACGTCAGTGTGGACGAGGCCTTAAAGATTTCACGGTGAGACTGTAAGAAATCCTGCTTTTCTCGCTGATATTAAATGAAACATGAAATAAACATGTTTTAATTTTAATGCTTAATGTTAATATTAAATAAACATGATACATACCTAATAGTACATCCCTTGATGAGCATTAAAATGAAATCTAATTCTGTTTGGTCCTTTAATTAAATATTTACGATACCCTGGTAGTGTAATTAAACATTAAAACGGACCAAGGACCTTCCTTGTCCCTAGGTGGTGAACAAACACAGGCAATTTCAAAGTCATCAGTTCACCTGATTAACATGGTCCAGTTTGGGACATGGTCGTCCACCATTGTAGGGCTTCTCTCTAAGCCATTTTGAGCGCACTTTGACCCCACTTCCACAGGACTTGCTGCAACGAGACCAGTTTGACCACTCACTGAGCTTGCAATCGGATGGACAGGGAATGATACAGGCTTCTTCAATGTAACCTGGATAGGATTGGGAGAAACAAATGAGCCAAAAAAAATCTCAAACAGAACATTACAAAAAGTGATTTTTAGTTTAATTTCTTAAAAGAACAATTTTCAATAGCTATGAAATCATAGTTGAGTTTCTGAAGGCACTAGCTGACAACTGTACAGATCTTATCATTCGTTCTACTTGTGTTTTTATTTTATTCTGCATTATGGTATGCTTGCTATTATCATGATCACTTAAAAAAAGTGATAAGTTTGCAAAAATAAGTATACCTACATAAAATAAAACAATATGCAGCTGAGTATATGAAGCGATTTACTGATTAATCCACTGAAACTATAAAATGTGTATAGGTTGTGCGGGCATTATGCAGATCCTGTGACCTAAAAGACATATGCAAACACATTTCAAGTAATTACAGTAATAATTAAAGACCAGCGAATCTACATACACATCTACACATATAAAGTAGTTCACTGCATTGTCACAGAAAAGTTAATTGCCTGTCATTCATTTGTTCATTCCTTTTTACATCCTTCATTCATTAGCTCCTTCCTTCCTTCCTTGCTTCCTTCTTTCATTTAAGATTTTGATCTGAGCAAAGACCCTATATGACAATGATCTTTAGTCACTATAATATCATGCATTGGCCAAAAAGAGGAACAATTTTAATTACTCCTTCTAGGATTAGCAATCTTCCTCTAAGAGGGATGAAAAAAGACATATTAGAATTGCATAATTGATCTCTCCCATGCTTCTCAGTATCGTTACTCTTATCTGGATTAAGCAATAGCAGATCATATTCAGCCTATCCAGAGGGGATGGGAACATCTCAGGCACATTAGTAACCATGGTTGTGGTGTAAGATAATTTAAGTATAGTTAGATCTCTGTGCAAGTCCTCCATCAAACAATTATCTTCATTCTTGGAGTGATATGCATCCACCCATCACTGCTACTTTCAAGCCTTCAGCTTGCAGCTCTTTTTTGAAGAACATCCTTTTAAAGTACAGAACATAATAAGAGTCAGAAATACAATTTAGTGCGTTTCATTCAGGGGATTACTACAGTATTGGATTTACTATCTTATTTTATATATGATTCAGAAGTCAGCAAGCACAGATTACTGCTTGCCTAAAGGATTTCTTTCATAGATTGAAAAGCTCCACAAATTCGACCCCCTGCAAACTGCCTGAGGCAGCATGTCAGTCCAACTTGCAAAATGGCACCCGTGCTTCACGTGGTGAATACTGTGGGTTCAGACCGGAGTGATGAGGTAGATGGAGCAGCTTAGATGATGTGTTGAGAGTTGGAGAGAAAGGGGGAGGAAAAAAGGAGAGCTGTCTCCAGCAGCACGGCTCCAGGCTCAGGATGCTGAGTCTCTGAGCCCCTCATAGGCTTCACACTGGGATTACACCATCCAGACGAGAGCAGAGAAATCATACCTGACTGTGACTCATAAAATGAAAGAGCCTTAACGTCACCAGTCTGCGCTGTCCCCCTGAAACCCATCAGATAGCTCCATCATTCGCTTTGCTTTGAGTCAGCCCTGGGTATTTCCATGGTACAGTCTTAGATGCCCAAACACTGATTTCCAATTCTCTTTCCTGTGTTCCATGCTGCATATAGTGGAATGCTAATTTGACTCAGTTGGAGATGCCTTGACAGATTTAGGTTGTGAATGATGCAGCTGGGCTCTCACTTTCCACATTGATTCGCTTCTATTGAATTTCCCATCAGTGGATACTAAGTGAACACAATGAAGCAAGTGCTTTCCTGTCTCCTGTTGAGATGGACCAAATGAAGGAAATTGATCATGGAGACTACAACATAATGGGTAAAAATGTGTAATTGTGCAAGTTTCGAAGAATTACTTTTGTATGTGTAAATTTTATTATCAACTACTTCTCTGAGCTCTAATGTATAGTCCATTACTACATACACTGTTGGCCTAACATATGAAAACAAGTGTGTTTTTCTCACTAGTTTGAAACTCAAGAGGCTGAAAACTCAAAAAGACTTCCGATTTCCAAATGATGTCAAACACTGCAGAAAACTCACTAAGAACTCAGACACTCTGCACCCACATAGATCCCGCATTTGATATCCAATGTGAACCCAAGTTGGCCAACTGTCTTTTTTATAAGTTGCATTGTAGTTGGTTCTTCACATGTCCATGAACTTGCACACAAGTTATATTAGTCTGATGGGAATCACATTTGCAAGCAGTTTGCTGCAGTTGAGTACATCACAACAAGATGTTGGTGCTCTGAAGTTTGTAAAGTTCATGGTATCTATAAAAGTTACGCGAGAGTGCTCTTTAAATTTTATACAAAGAAACCACCCTGCCCACCCTATACATCAGCAGATCATGGTTGGTTGTGTTGTATGGTAGATGCTTCTCTGCCACGTTGAAGGAGGAAATGCTCCAGAATTTGTAACATTAAGCAGAAGTCTGGTTTATGAGATGACTGGGATAAAACAAATGACAAATCATAAAGTTGAATGCTATAGTTACATTCAGTCAAAGTCTTTTTAATAACTTCATGTTTATTAAATATTCAGTGTTGCTTCCACACATTTGGCTTGCAGTGGATGTTCGTGTTCAGGGAGCATATCTTCATATCTCACCATGACTGTTGCACCGGGACGTCTCCACTATTCGGTTGTCTTGGTCATAGCATACCATGGCCTGGAAACGGTAACCTTGACCACACTCCTTAATATCTCCTTGCACTTTCATGCCCAGAAGACCCTCCACGCGGCCTCCCTCAGGCAGGATGCAGTCTGACCAGTTCCCCACAGGCTGAGCATTGTATTTATTGCATGGACAATACTGGGTCTCGCTCAGTGGGTACAGCTGAGTGTTCTTACAGTGGTCGCGCTTCTTACTTTTACCTTAGGGCACAAAAATGATACATCAGCTTTGTTATAAACATAAGAGTCTCAAGGACATACATCATTCATGTTCAACTGGATTCAAGAATAAATGAAAATAGGCTGCTATTTAGGTTCAGTTAAGCTGTTTCTTCTTCTGCCTTCTTCAAAACAGTGATGAAAATGAGCCAAGATGGCATTCTGCATCCCCATAACTGCAAAAACACACCCTCAGATCTGCTGTCCGTGAGTAAATAGATTTATCCAGTCTAAACCAAAGGCACATGCGTCTAATCCTGTGTAATCCTTTTGTAAAGTTGTGCGATTCAAGGACATTTCTTAAAGGACAGTGACTACTTGTTCACAGATTACAATTACCCCTTCTCAGCTATGCAGTAAGCACTTTAAATAGACAATTAGAGACAGTTGTTACAAATGTTTAAGCTCTTCCAGAGACAAACACAGACATAAGAGCTAATTGGCTTCATTAACTAAGACTTTACAGGAATCTCCACCCAGTTTCATACATCTATCAGCTTAGACCCCTGACTTGAATAATTCAGTCATTCTGACACTCCCTGCTCTAATTCACTTAATTCAAGTAGTGGTCAGAAGATACCCAACATGAATCCATGTGTGAAAAAGAGGAAGAGAGAGAGAAATAGTAAATAACTATTATTACAATAGAATTTCTAACATGCACTAGAAAAATTAGCATTTTTAAAATATTTAAAGCATTAAAATGACAAGGTGAGAAAAATAATTTCCAAAAGAGCTTTCAAATCTGTGCTGCTCACCCACAAGTGCCCTCCTCCGGGTTCGCACACCCACACAGTCAGCCGCACAGGACGAGAACTTGGACCAGCTGGTCAGCTGGCAGTCATCCTGACAGGGAAGCTGACAGGACTGGGTGAGGGAAGGCATCGGACCGGCCAGCTTCAGACAGACCCCAATATCAACCTGCCCGCCATCCTGCTTCCTGCAGGACACCGCTTCATAGACAGAGAGATAGATAGAGAGAGATAACATGTCAGTAACTGATTACTGTTGGAACTAAACTTGATTTTACATGATGTGAAAATACCAGTTGACGATAGCATTGTATCAGAATGTAATAATAAACAAACCAATAGAAATCAATTGGAATAAATTATATAACAACAATGATTGTTATCATAAAATTTTATCGATGTTTTGCATTCTCCTGTAAAATAAGTTTTTGAAGATTTTGAAACGTTTAATTCGTGCAGCAATGATACACTACTACCATACCATGTATTATAATGTAGTGATTTACAAGTGATGTGGAAGTACAATGAAACTCTATGAAATGAGAAAAAAAGTATGTTAAAACAATATCAAACTAGAAAAAGGCAACATTAAATGGCATTGATTAAACAAGAGAAACAATCCAAACAGACTCTTTTAATAAGAACATATTAATATACATGGATATATAATATATATTAAAAATACATTTAAAATCAGGCAGCTAAAGGTCCTGAGAGGAAGGGAAGTTGCTCTTAACAGAGAAGAAAGTGAAAGCAGATCCCTGCCTTCCCCCCTTCTCTTCCTATGTTTCCTCATGATTTCCTTCAGTTGTATAACTGCTTCCTTCACCTGTTTCTTGTTCTCTTTCTCATTTATCAATAGAGCTTGTAGTTTCTTTGCCAGGTCCACGCTATCCAAGTTATACTAATGGATGCACTTCTGATAGTGCTGTACTGTTTTAACATCAGTGTGCTGTTGTCTTGGTCTATTTTGCATTATCTATGTCTACATGTTTTCATTCCCTTCAGAAAAGTTTTAATTCATGCACACATCCTGCTTCAGCACCTCCCTCTT
Source organism: Brachypetersius gabonensis (assembly GCA_037577145.1). Classification (NCBI taxonomy): domain Eukaryota; kingdom Metazoa; phylum Chordata; class Actinopteri; order Characiformes; family Alestidae; genus Brachypetersius; species Brachypetersius gabonensis. The sequence goes on from JBBJLR010000145.1 coordinate 18,342,575, forward strand.
GACAAGGACAGATGCTGTGGCTAATACACAACAAATCTTTAAGGCAACTTCTTCATTTATTTGCACTCTACCCAGATACATCTTCAAACACTCTCGCACACCCATTCACAGATATTGAATAAAACCAACCACCAAGTGATAGATTAGCGTGAGGGCAGTGTAATGTCTATTGACTTACGCAGTTGAACAAATTCAGGCCTATATGAGTGAGAGCGAGTGTAAAAGGCCCTGGATTGGATTGTCTTTCCACCCATGTCTGTGTTTACCGGGATACTATTACAGGTAATGAGGCTTAATGCACAGAGAGTTGCTAAAAGATGCCGGTCTTATGATCTGATCCCAAGCACCTAATGCCTCTTTCCTTTCTGCTGCTAATAGATGTCTGAGAACAGACGTCCAGATAGCCTCTTAAGCTTTACTTTTTCTGTCTGATGCTCTTCTTGTATAAGCACTGCAGAGCCTGGCATTTTCACTTATGCCCTATTTGGCTCCTTTATAGTCTCTAACAAGCACTCTGACTCTTAGTAGTTTTGTAATTAATTTAATTATGCAAAAGATCTTCTCGTCCTCCCTGCTAAGCTTAGCAAGGTGAATCTGTCCTGCACTCCTGCCTTACCTTCTGATTGAAGGAGGAGGGCCAAGCTGTTCCTTTCTTTGGGCAATCAAAAATGTTTGTGGATACAAATGCGCGCCATATTTTACAGTCATTCTGTGATGTTTTCTTTTTAAATGCTGGCCTCATGCACCCTCACCCAGCCAAAACAACTGCTGGTCCCACCGTTAGTATATGGGGAGCGTGTTTGCGTAGGGAATTTTCTGGGGGTTTTATCGGTATGTGCTTGAGCCTGAGGCTGAGCTTTCCACAGCTTCAGAGAAGTTCCTTAACCTCTTGCAACATGTCCTCCTTTAGATCCTGTAGCATTTACACAGAGATTAATGTTGCACGCAGAAGAGCCCAGGGTAGCTCTTTGATGCTAACTAACTTGCTTTCTCCCTCTCAAAAAAAACGTTAGAAGTGGTGGGAGATCCAATCCCACACACTTACCCACAGAGGCGTAAGCTCATTTATGCATGTACTAAGTACACCTAAGCACACAGCACATCTCGCAAAGCTCTTAAGATTTTTCTTTTGTTATGATTGTAGGTGTTTCCTGAACTCTTTTTGTATTCCGCCTAGTCAGAAGAGCCTAGTCAGAAGAGGCTTGACTCATCCTTTTTCACCAGCCTGTCTGCCTTACACAAAACCTGTTGGCACCAACTAGATTCACTGTGATATGGTCTGCCAGGTGACAAACTGATGTTTACATCATTTCACCATGTGTACACACACACACATACACACACACACACACACACATACACATACACCAAAGATGTATAAAATGAAGAATGCAGTCTCCATTTACAAACATTTATAAAGCAAAATGGGTCATTTTGAAGAGGTCCATGACTTTAAGGTCAACTGTAAGTGATATAATCGCCAAGTGGAAGCATTTAGGAACAACAGCAAGCTCCATGGTGCGTAAAAGTCGCCAATGCTCTGCTGATTCCAAACTTCCACTGCCATTAATGTAAGCTCAAAAACTGTACAACGGGAGCTTCATGGAATTGTATCATTTCTCCTGGCATCCACCAAACCCACACTTGTCCATCTGACTGCCAAACAGAGAAGTGTGATTGATCAGTCCACAAAATATGTCTCCACTTCTCCACAGTCCACTAGGGGTGTGCTTTACACCACTCCATCCGACGCTTGGTATTGGACTTGGTGATGTGAGACTTGTGTGCAGGTGCTGGGCCATGGAAACCCTGTCTGACTGCACTGTGCCAACTGGGACTGTGTCCCAATGCACAAAGTAAGTTCCATAAAGACATGGTTGGATGAGTTTTTATGGAGGAACTTAACTGGCCCGCACAGAGCCCTGACCTCAACCCCATCCAACCTTCAGTGCCTGAACCTCATAAATGCTCTACAGAATGAATGAGCACAAATTTCCACAGAAACTCTTTCCACAGAAAATCTTGTGGAAAGCCTTCCAAGAAGAGTGAAAGCTGTTATAGTTGCAATGGTGGGACCAACTCTTTACTAAAGTCTATGACCCTGAATGAAATGTCATTAAAATTCGTGTTGGTGTAATGGTCATATATACACACAGCTCCAGAAAAAAAATAAAAAACTCAGATTTTCTCTTTTGAAGGTGTAAGTGTTGTACTGAACAGCTTTGTCTTTGTTTTTAAGAACTGCTGATAATATTTCTCCTAATTTCAAAATACAAATATTGCTCTTTAAAGCATATCTTAAAGGAAACGACAAAGCATCAAAATAAGAGATATAATGCACCGTTTGCTGAGCTTGTATAATTGAAAGAAAACAAATATCTTGTTCATTATTAAACAAAATTGCAATACTGATCTTTGATGAACTTGATGAAGAGTGTTGATTACAGCAGTGTTTTTTATACTTTTCCTCATTAAATAAGATGTGATTCAGGTGATCACTAATCTCATAAAGCAGAATAAGGTGTTTTTGTAGGAATTTAACAGACAGTGGCATGGAATTATTGTAATTCTCATAGAAATGCTGATTTAAAAATAAACTGTAGTGTCTTGTTTATTCCAGAGCTGTATATAGTGATGGGCATGCTTTGCTTCACTTAGTTTCACATAGTTCGCTTCACCTGCTGGATTTTACTTTACCAAAAACATTTGCACTTTTGACTGGAAGGATTAATATGGTCAGTAGACTATTAAAAGCTTCGCCATGCCTCCACACACTGCAACCCAAGAAAGCCTATGCTTTAGAAACTGCATCACACTTTCCCAGAGAATCTCAATGCTGGAAACCAGGATCCTGGAGCTCCTGGATTAACAAAAATCTTCAAATTATCCTTAAACTGCATTCTTTTTATTCTACAATTACTATTTGGAAATAATTTATCATGTACAGCAAATTATTTAGAAAGTATACAAACACTGTAGTACACAGTTAACAGTTTATTAGGAAAATAATCTAAAAAATGTTTTAGGTACATCCACCTTCACTGCCTTAAGTACATCAAGCTACGGGTTACTGACCATTGTTACGGGTGCACCTACATTATATGTACATTGTAGATAATTATAGTAACTGCTGCCCATCTGTTATTCAGCCTCCCTTTACCCTGTCCATCAATGGAAAGGCACTATCATAAAATGGGTTACAAGTATATTTGTAAGGTGGTATGGATGGTCATACCAAAGAACCATAAGGAACCAGTCTAGGCATTCAAGGGCTTGCATGCAGTGTCCCAGCCTCAGCATTTTAAACAGTGACACTGCTGTGTGAAGATTATTCTGCCACTTAAAGAGATCAAACCATTATTCCTGTGGCCAGAATCTGAATAATAATGAAATTTTGGGGCAATTTTTTGCTTTGTAGAGTAGTTTAAATTCTGAATTTGTGTGACGGTACTGTGTTCTCTGTACCTCTAGCCTGCAGTCCTGGTCCACATGTTTCCTGAGCTCCAGGGCTGTCCTGTCGAATGGACCATGGCACCAACTGACACCGTCGCCACTTATGAGTTTTCCACCTTTCGCACAAACAGAATGCATGGCTTAAATGCTCCAACAAGTTTGCAGACATGCTTCGATGGAAATAAAATTGTAGCACTGGCATGAATAAGTTTATTTTGTGCTGCGCTCACCTGTAGCCAGAGCAGACAGAAGGTGAATCACACTCTTTCTCCTGAAAGAGTACTTCTGGACAGTCTTGACCTCCATTGGCTGGAAGCTGAACGATGATACGTTTTCTTGACTGTTTCTTCTTAGTGGCTCCACCTTGAGAATGACAGAAATGTAATAAAAACATACATTTCTTAAAACTTTTTTGCATTATACATATAGAGTATGGAGAGAGGTACAGACATTTTTGAGACAAAATTTGATGCTTAAACAATGTGCCTGTCTTTCTCCAGGCCCTGTGGTCTTTTCATTGGTGAAATTGAAAATCAGCACAGACATTTCTGACTAATATATTGAAAAACATTTATTTTTGTTCTTATAATCATGACAAGAACAATCAACCTGTGCAATACAGGGGTGCACATCAGAAACAATCCAACTTATTACTCTGATTTTAGATGATAAGTTATCACATAATAGCTGAAGGAAAGGTTAAATCATTGGACCTGTGCTGTGCTTGAATGCAACTGTTAACAAAATGTTGTGGCATAATTATGACTTATTATTCTAAACAGCCAGTCAGTGCTTTAGCTAAAGCCCTTTATTCAGTTTATGTCATTCAAATAGGCAATTGACTTGTCATTGAAAAATTCAAAATACCAGTTTGGCTGTTTAAAAGGGCATATAATTCTAATTATACGACTCTGGCTAAAATAAAGTAGGGAATGTACAGAAGGTACAGGTACAAAATGTGCAAAAGTTTTCATTCAATCCACACAGTTGGTGCTATTAGTTAAAAATTGGTCAAAATAGTTGCTATTGAGGAACAAGGGGTTGCAGACCCCACTGTGAAAAATCATGTTCCGTCACCACAAGACAACAGCACTCAAACAGTATCGCATTTTCATATATGTTGACCTGCTTTCTCGCTTATGAAGACAATTACGTTGGTTTTTGAAGAACAACTGTAATAGTTAATTATGCAAATATATGGAATTATCCTAACAGCTGTTCAGTCTTGAGACAAATAAAAGTTTTATTATTGCAATATTGGCAGCGCATAAATTGTGCTAACTGGCTAACTATACATTATTTCATTAGTTACATTATGTGATTAGTTAATGGTGATAATTTGGTAATAACCACTGTAATCAGTCAGTTTGGGGACGTCCATTGCTGGAGTGATTTTAGACTGAAAACTGTGGAAATTATTTTTACACAAAAAGTTCACACAATGAATAACAACTAAAATAAAATGCACCAGGAGGCATAAATGCACCCCACAATTCTGAATCATGTGCGTCTACGCCTCCGACTACACAACAGAGTTTGCAAGCAGAGTAAAAATAACCATCAAGGCTTTGAGCACCAATAATGCAATCTATCTTAAAACTTCAAATATTTGTATCTGCATAAAGGCCACTTTGAAGATGTAAACTCAACAGGAAAAGACCGTGAATAGAGAGGAAGACGTCGGTGGGTAGACTTTAAAGGATTTATCCAGCAGATGTTTCCTAGAATGGTGCCATGTCAATACTTCGCACAAATCACTCTTGGGATGACGATCACACGTAATAAGCATGTTAACAAGCGTCTGGAGTCCTCAAGCAGCTTGCTTCACGCAGCAAATTGCTCAGAAATCGGCTTCCACTTTGCTTATTACAGCATTTGTTCTTTTTTTCCTTCAGGTGTCGGGCGGTTGCCAGGCAACAATCTCTTTTTATAGAAGTGATAGGGTAGTCTAAATGCCTTGTGAATGTACAGATAGCTGCTAATTATTAATTTGTTCAGTGTAATATGTTTTTTAAATGTCCTCCTTGATTGCTATTCATGAGCGCTATCTGCACAACTCTCCAGTCATTTCCTTGATGACATCTGTTATCTCTGCACAGTGAGCGATGAAAGGCTCAGCACTGCCACAATAAAAAGATACAGTGAATGGCAAGCCTGGACTGGACTATTGCCGATATAAAAATTTAATATCACAATAAATACCTAACCTTTAAACACCTTTTACAACATTACCACCATACTGTGTCCTAAGCACCTCTGAGGTACCCTGAGCAAGGTAGCGTCCATACACACTGCTCCCCGGGCGCCGTGTTCATGGCTGCATGCTGCTTCACTTGGTGAATGGGTTAAATACAGAGGAAGAATTTCGTGCTGTTCACACTGTGTGCTGTGGTGTGTTCATATATGACAGAATGTTCACTTCACTTCCCTACATGTAAATACACTGGCATGCACAAGATTCACTCGAGTGAGTGGTCCCTTTTGAGGGGTTTTAAATGCTATTTAATGAGATCTAATATTTAAACAATCTGATGCTGCTGTTTAAAACTGGGAGGAAATGTATGCAAATGAGAAGAATCTGTAAATTTATTACAAGGGTTTTAAAAACAGCAGCCTGATCAGACCCAAATCTTCTTCTTAAAATTTTTATAATCGCCAGGGTGATTTTTTAAATAACACAACAAAATGAGATGGTAAAATGATTAAAGTAGTGTGATATAATAAAAATGATTATAATATTTAAATATTTCTACGGTGGTCACTGTAATTATTTAATAAGACATGTATTAGGAATAAAAGAATCACTTTACTGTACTTTATGGTTTTATCAAGTATTCAGATCTACAGACAGAATACAACAATAATAGAGTTACTTTGTCTCTAACAGTGCTTTTATATGTTGAAAAAGTCCAGATATGTGTCCCCACAAAGTGCTCTTTGTACAGTTTATATATTGTTTTTTTCCATTCCAGGTGTATGACCCCACACTGTGTTGATAATAACATATTTTACTATGAAGTTTTAAAATACAGAACATACTGATCAAAAATGTACATTTTCAGAATGTAAAAAGTGAATTTATAGTAGACATCATTCAGAAATATTTACATACATTAAAATGTATGTACTATAAAAAGAAATGTTTACATTGCATTGAATATAAAAAGACAGCACTGTGACTTTTACTGTGACCTATGAAGGTGTTCACAACAAAACACTAAAAGAGAGTAAGCTCACATCCTCTATGGTGAAGAAGTTTGTATGTGGTATTTTTCTGCTAATTGTAGTGCACAGCTTTTTTTGTATTGGCTGAGTTTAACATTGGGGGGAGGGGGTTTAACATAAAATGTGCTGTTGCCCATGCCAATAAAAAATTTTTCCCAACATGATAAATTCCAGCATTGTTTATTTTGTAAAGGATGTCACTTATCTTCACTTGGAAAATCAACAAACCTTGTTTACTGACCGCAGGTGCCAAAAGTATTGCATACTGTATGACTGTATGTGTTTTATGTCTAGAGTCTGGTTTAACATATGGAGTATGAAGACCAGACCACTGAGTATCTGCATGTTTGGATGTACCTGCTTGACAGGTGGAGGGACAAGGAGTCCAGTCACTGTATGGGGTGACGATGCAGTCTCTTTTACATGGCAGAAGACATGGTCTCACAGTCTCTGGACGCAGGCTTTCTGGACACCTACACACACACACACACACACACACACACACACACACACACACACACACACACACACACACACACACACACA
>JBBJLR010000145.1:18349815-18368181 GCA_037577145.1 Brachypetersius gabonensis
AGAGAGAGAGAGAGAGAGAGAGAGAGAGAGAGAGAGAGAGAGAGAGAAAGAGAGAGAGAGGTAGACAATGAGATAATGTGAATGAGTTTGTGTGTGTGAGCCAAATTCGGGGCTAGAATAACCCCAGGTAGAAAGTGGGGCTCATTTCCATAGCCGGCATGGGGTCAGTGCGGCAGCTCTGTGTTTCACCGCCCCTCACACAATCATTCTGCTATTAAGCTGAATAAATAAATAGATAATTCCTTCTCCCAGCAGACAGCTCCAGGGGAGGACAAGACTCAGATGCTTAAAAAAACAGGCTGGCAGCTCCAGCTCCTCCTGTCAGTGCCTCTGTCTGCTAGTAAAATCTGTCTTACTCAACACAGGCAGGAATGGCACACACAAAGAATGGAGTGTTTCATTAACTGTTAGTAAGACTGTAGATCAGGGATGTGTGTAAGTCATAGTTTGACAATGAGCAGACAAGAATGGCACAGAGAGATTTGTGCTAAATTAGCTGTCAATAATTAATGGGGCATTGCACTGCAGAATATGGGATTCAGAATGAAACTATGTTAAAGAACATAATGTCAGGCTTTGGTTATATCAATATAAAGTGAATGATTCAGAAATTATGATCAGTCACATAATCTCTCTATTTCAAGGTACTGGTTGCTCACTCTGTTCTCTATCATTAATCTATGAATCACCCTAAATGTAGTTTAGAAATATGAGTTGTAACTAAAAATGTTTGGCTTTGTTTTTTCTGATTGTTCTTCAATAAAATAATGAAAAATTATGACTTTTGCTCTGAATTTCAGGGACTTACTTTTGTTTTGTGCATCATTAGTTTTAAGTCATTTAAGTGAGATCAAGAGTAAGTGATATAATGAATAATACCTTCATGGTGCTTTAGGGTGCATCCACATTTTTACTGATTTAACATATTACATAGTTTTCTGGCAATAAATATAAGATGCAAGGAATATTATGCCTTTTTACTTATATATTTTTTTTTTGCTCAAAAATAAGACCACACATATTAAACCATTAAGGGTGTCACGGTTCGGGCAGCTTCCACCAGGTGGATTTTTGTGTACTCTTATTTTGAAGCCCTGAGTACTCCTGGCCTGTAAAATAGGTTTCAGCTGAGGAGTACTCAGGGTGACACGTATATTCTGTCCATTGGTTGTGTTTATCCTGTTCTATGTATTTAAGTCTGCTTAGTTTCACTGTTGGGTTGTCGGGTCATTAACGTTATGGTGTGTGTCTTATGCTTGTGAGTATCCTGTTTTCCACATTCACGTTCCTGAACCTGTATTCCTGTATCGGCCGTCAAGCGAGGTTTGAGTTCTGTTTGTTTTCTGTTCTGAATAAATATTACAAGAAAGACATGGCTGCTCCCTGGACTCCTTACACACCATCATGGGACTACGGGAGCACCCGTGACAAAGGGGGAGAGTTTGGCTGTGAAAGGAGAACAACTTGGAATGCTCATAACTTGGAATATTAGAAAAGCAAAGTTATATTGATTTTGATTCAATAAAAGACTAACCTAGACCAGAGAATAAGGAGGGGGTGAAGGACACATGAATAGTCTGAATAAGAAAGGTACAGGTAAAACAGCAGCTTATAATGGTCCAAACACCCAGTAAACCATCTAAAGATGGGCATGTATGGCTGCTACAGGGAACTGTACCGCTTGTCTTTGTTGGTGATGCCACTAAATACGCCAGCCACCAGACGTATGGCAGGATCCACAGTCACCCCCACACCACCCTAAATACACAATCTAGACTCTATTCTGTTTCTTTGTGTATAGCCTTTCCTGCTTTGTTTGTATTGATGCTGCTGTGTTCACTCTGTCTGCTCTTACCTTGACCCCAACTATTCTATTCTAATTTTCTCTCACATACTCTATCCTTCCTATTTTACAGAAGTGTCTCAAAGGGTTTTTTATTTTTCAAAAAAAAAATTAGTCATTCTGTGTTGCTTATTGTGAAGTGCCCTGTTCAGTAGAACTTTACAGAGACAGTGGCAATGTGGCAGTGAAAAACTGAAAGTCTGAAACGTCTGAAAAACTGAACGCATCTACCTGACTGAAAGCTATTTCATGAATTCACATACAATCAAACTGTACTTACTTCTTAGGTGGCACTTGACCCACATTGACACGCACACAGATGACCTTGCGGGTCTGCATGCCCACAGAGCAGGAGGCTTCAGCGCCGTTGGCCCCAGCCCCGCTGCGGCTGAGGGAGCCATTAGCAGAGGGAACAGAGGTGTCCTCTATACACTGACCCCATGGGCCCGTCTGCCAGTGGTACACAGTGCAAGGGTGTTCATTACAGCTTCGGATCTCCTGCAGGGCGCTGCTGTTAGGACACTGGACCCCACCTGGACAGGAAAAGCACAACTGTAATTGGATGCCAACTGCCACTTTTTGTGTTTTGAAATGATAAATACCAGACTTTCACATCTACAGTATGTCTACGGGATCTAATGTAGCTCATTTCTAGAACATCACTGTAGCAGGGATCATTTATAACTATAATGTAAAAAAAACGTGCATCACTTAATTGGTCGTTTTAAAAGAGAAAGAAAAAAACATGACATTTAATTGGAAGATAATGGAAGATTTTAATTTTCTTTTGGACCGTTTCTATTTGTCTATTCATCATGAAATGTTTGCACAATGTAAAGGACAGCTGGTGTTGTGAAACAATGTAAAAATAAAAAGCAGAAGAAAATAAAAGAGATAAAAAAAAAAAAAGTTTCATCACAAAACTAATGCTGCACTGAAATTCCCAGCAGGAATATTAGAGAATGGTCTAATGTTAGAAAGCCACAAAGCTGCATGAGCCTCTTAGCAAACCACAAAATCATGTCAAATTTGCATATTTTGTGTCTCATACAAAATGATGCGACTGATGACTCACGGCCTACTGCAGAGACACTGCCAAATCTCACGTCTAACAGCGAGCTGAAAAGAAAGTGGTTCTAATGAGCTCTAACCAGATCGGGTTGAAATAGCAACAAGCTGATTAACTCACTAAGCTTTTCCACAAAACCCCCTCAGTGTTTGTTAACAGCCATTCCCTGTGATAACGATCATTTATTCTTCATAAGGTACCACACAAGACAAGAGGTTTTTCATGTTTTTGATGAGTCAAATGTGAAATATGTGACAGGGAAAGACTTTAAACCCTGTTTATCCAATATATGCTAATTTGCTAATCTCCATGTTTACTCTATTTGTTGGATCTCAGATTTATTTTTAGCTTTTCCCTTCAAAACAACACATTCTTTGCTAAGTAGGTGTCTGCTGAGGTGATAAACTAGCCAACCTTTATGGAAGCCATTAAGAGTCCTGTCAGAGACAGACCCAGGTGGGCCGTAAGTGACCCCTGACTGTTATTGGTTATCATTAGTAGCCACAGGCTCTAGGTCAAAGGAACCCCACTGAGGGGTCAGCCATTGGCTCTGTGGTGGGCACCGACTGCTGCACAATCAATGCTGGAGTGGGGAAAGAATCAAATGAACTGTACATTAAGAGGTTTTCCTTCTTCCAAGGCAACTGGAAATAATGAATAATTGACTTATCATTTGCAGCAGTGCTGAATAATGTCCTTCTACCGGTCATTAATAAAGAGGTTATTGACCATTCACACATCCCTCGTTGAGTGATAAAATATGTGCAGAGAGTTGTTAGGAATGCTAAACAAAAATGCCCATGAAACATCACAGAAAAAACAGCACAGGAAAGGCATCTCCTTTCCAGCAGAAACAGCCCCACTCCTGAACCTCCACAGCATCCTGTTGCAACAGTACTCAGTGAATCTTTACAAGAAACTACACGATGTTTCACATGAGGATTAACATCGTCTTCCATTATTTACTGACCTGCCAGCTGGGCGAATGCTAATCTTTTGTGTCATTACAAAAGTGTGCCCTTACATAGCTCATTCTAATTACTCAGCAAGTGCCATGAGCTTCACTCACACAGTCTTAAAAAAAACAAAAAACAGGTGGGTCTGGATCCAATCCAGTGTGCCTGATCCATGTACAATATATTATAATTAATCAGCTATCTGCTATATTTAGTCTTATTCTTTTCTGATGCTTTGTTTTCTTTTTATTTAATGCCACTGCCAAAAATAGGCGGCTATAAATGGACATTGCATACAATCTGTAAAAAAAAAAGTGGAGGATGAAATAATGCCATTTCAGGACTGCCTGTTTGAACTAGCAGCCTTTCGTCTAAACACTGGAAACAAAGTGAAATGCGAGCACCCACCTTTTACACTTCAAATATATTTTGTGTTATTTATTTTGAATGATATGCCAACAGAAGTACATAGACATTTTTCACTTTTCATTTGTCCAAATCCAAAGGGACCTGGGTTCAGCTATCAATTTCCTAATATGTGTACAACATAGTTTGGGTTCATTTGAGTTCTCACAGCCCATCTGTCACTTTTAGGAGCCTTTATTCTCACTTTTAAGAGCACGCTCACTATTTGGCCAGATCTTGCTAGTTAATCTTGTCCTTTTCTCAGGCAGAATGTTATCCTGTCAACTTCATCAGGTCTTTGTTAATATGCTACTATAATTAAAACACCAGATCTTGCCAAAAACGTGAGCCTGCATCGATGTATTGCAACTGTTATAACTTGTTTATTGCTTATTAACTGCTTATTATTGATTCATAAACTGCCTACAACTTAATTAACAGCTTGCTTGATACCCTTGATAAGGGTAGTCTTATTGTTGAGCGGCACACATTTTCACATAGTTTGGGTCAGTATGGGTTGGGACAGAACTTTTGTCAGGGTTTGGATGCCATAGAGAAGAAAATCAAACAGAGTCAAACAAATAAAATCAAATAAAAGGAGCAATTCTTTTTCAAGCATAAAAAAAAACAGCCTCCTATTCATGCTTACCCACATGAAACTATTACACTCAATGAGAACACACAGCTCTCCATCATCCCGCGAAGAGCCAGATGGCAGACAGAAGAGTGTCCACCACAACTTCATGCTGCAGTCAGCACACACCTGGTTTGTCAGACACTTGTCATCCATTTTGGACGCTGTCTGCCAAATCATTTGAGGCCTAATCAAGCGTGCACGCCACATGTAGCGCCATTTCACTCCTTCAGTGCAAGCTTCCGATGCAAGCCTACACCTGTGCTGAATTCATAATGCATGAATTCCTTGTATTAATATGCTTCTCTAGGTTGTGACACGCTCTGCCATAGTCTAGTGGAGACACTTCCACGACCATTAAACTGATAGCTGGGATATAAAAATGAAGCCGAGTTGATTTGCTCCCAGAGAGCAGTGCAAGCCCCACTCGCTCACATATCATATTTGTGGAAATGGAATCCTGGCCGTTGAGTGGCAGCTTGCAGGGACAGGGTTCTCACCCAGAGGCACTCTCTTGCACATCACTCTATTACAATTCACATACTCCTTCGCCTAGTCCTGACCACCAGAGGTTTGAATCACTTAACACTCCGAGATGCTCATTACCTCTGGGTTTCCACACGTCTCTGAGCATGGGATAGTGCGGAAGCAGCAGAGCGGGGGATGGTAGTGCTGCTAGATATTCATGCATCTACTCATGTCTACTTAAACACGTGCACAGCTATACTTCTACATCAGCGAAAATATCTACCGCTGAGCATTTCTATAAGAAAAGGTTATATTCATACCAAAAAGAGCAGGAACCTTTGGAACCTGAGAAAGCCCTTTGAAAAAGAGAAAATGGTCTTTTATATATTTAGAATGCATTCAATCAAGGTGATTCAAAGAGTAGAATCTTATGTCATTAAACTCTAGGCTTATTATTCAGGTGTTAATTCATTAGAATGACACCTATTCTATTACTATTCACTAAAATGACTTATTTAATTACATATATTAACCAATGTGTAGGGATGCACTGATTTATGATTTTTTTAATGGTCTATTCATATTTTGTACAGCCAAAACTAACGGCTCACGCAGTTTGATCTAAATGAACACATATATTTCTAATAGGCAACGCTGCAATGCAAATGGAGTCATATGCCAAAAGTATGAACTATGGTGGTGATGTTTTGTCTAATTTTGTGCTTGGAGATAAAATATACTAATTCCAAACGTGCATCCCTACTTATATATATGGTACAAAGAGTGACAAAAGGAAAGGGATAAATACTGTTGGTGCTGTCACTACAAGCCAGACTACTGTAATATGCAAAGGAAGATTTTAATCCACTTTTTACACTGAGCAGCATTGCTCCTACTCTGCACACATATCCTTACCCTGCATCACAGTTAGCCAAGCCACAATTTTTGCAGTGGCTGTGAAAAAAATGCCAGAGACGTTATATCAAGAGTGGATCAGAGCAAGATGAGAGGCTGAACAAGAGGGAATACAGAAACAGTGACTATGACTGTATCAACAACATTCATTATTTCTCACTCATGGCTCAGAGAAAAGGACAGAAAAGTTCTGTTGAAAGTGCAGATCTGCAGCTTTCATTCAGTGCCTCGTTTTCTTTTGGGTGTCAAGTTAATTATTATATATTTTAGAATCAGATTTTGGTTAAAAAGTTCTAATTGAATTGCTGATGGTGATGATAAAGTAAAAAGTTAAAAGAAAAAAAAGATTAAATGCTGTTTCTTAACTTTCTTGACATTGAAACAGACAGAAAAAGTCAGACGGACAGTCGGGCCTGTCCAAGCAGAATTTAAATCCAATGTAAAAGTAATTAACTGTGTCATTATGTAATTAAATATTAACCACCTAATTAGATTTGAATGATATACCAAAGCGAAGTGAAAGTACTTTTGACCTCTGAGGGTTAAACCACAGACAGGAAATAGGAGTGAATTCCTACTAATAAGACACCCACCCTCTCCAGCGTTGTAGGCCAGTATGGAGCGCGCTCTGGTCTGCTTGCCCTCCGTGTTCTTCCCTGAGCAAGTGTGAGAGCAGAGGGACCAGGCTGTCCAGGGGCTCAGCACACAGTCCTTTGGACATGGTACTTCACACAGCACGGGCATGGGGAGGATGGCGTCTCGACACAGCTGCCTGTCCACATATTCCCCTGAAAAAAAAGCCAGTTATTATCAGAGGACAATCATCAACATGGGAATTAACTTTTCTAAACACAGGTTAAACATTTTCATCATTTGACTTTTTAAAGCTCTAGTAGAACAGGCTGAAGCCCAGCTGCATGAGATCTTTTCACCAATCTTCTCTCAACTCACTAAATATCAAAAATCTTTCAAAGCAAAAAACTCATATGTATGTAACAACTTGTATATTTTCAGATCTATGTCCTAATGCACTCTCATTAGACCTTCTGCAGGCTTCTTACATGCATTAAAAGAATACCTGCATACACCATAACTCACCCTGCTTGTGTTTCCTTAAACATGAAGGCTGAGAAAGTAGAAATGTTTAAAAGTACAAGTTGCAGGTTCAGCTACAGTTCACTCACTCCTAACAGGCATAAACTCTGCATTAATACATCCTTCTACTTGGATTCAGGCCAATTGGATGTGACAGATGTGCACAGTGGAGAGTCTCAGATTCAGAGCAGTTTGGAAACATGAAAAAAGCCATGTGTACTCAAGGCAAGTCAAGTGCCTTTTCAAGACAACTTAAGTGCCCATCATGCTGTTGTCCCACAGCCGAGTTAGCACTGAGAGGCTTAACATAACAAGACTTCATTTCCCTTCAGTGATAGAACCGGGGGAACAGGGGCTGGCCTGGACATGGTCCATTTCACTCAGCTAATCAAATCTTTATCAGTCCTAATAGATTGTTTCTAAGAGGTAGAATATTTAATGAGGGAAACCCTGCAACCAGATGCTCATAATACCCCAAAAGCAGCAACCACATAAGGCAGGTGACCTATCCATCCTACCAACTGCTGTGATTTGTAAGCTATACAAATGGAACATTCAGTATATACATAAATAATATAATTTCTTTTCAAATGACAAATTTGAATAATGTTTATTTTGTATTATATGAAAGGTCATACCGTTAGATATGTTGCTGTACAATAAAGCACTATTCCAGCACAGATGTAAATTTGCCATTGTAATTTCGAGCCATCCTCTATTCCATTAGCTAGTCGAGCTCAGCATTGTGGAGTTGTATGCAAAATTATCAACATCCTTGTTGTTTTGTTGATTTTGTAAATAGAACATGGACACATCAAAAGATTAATCTGCCCAAATATTTTCTGAAATATTTAGTAGAAACCAAAGTGTGTCTGGCTGTACTCTACATGAAAACAGTTTTGTTGGTTTTGTAAAATAGTAGCTAAATTTGAAAAGGAAAAAAAAAGACCACACTATTTGAAATGACAGCATACATCCTTCAGGGAACACAATCTCTTTATTTTTGTTTAACATGCTGTATTTTATAACAGCTCTAAATCACAATAACTACAGTTTAAACCGAATGAAAGCTGCTACATACAAAAGGTTCTGTGGGCGGAGAACAGGTCGATGCTCATCCTGGAAGGAGTTTGGTGATTCATCTGCTCTACCAGGCCTACAAAAGCTGCTAACACCGTGCTGAGTTATATTGAAATGTATTTTAATTATTAAAAATGGAAACAAACAAACTGGACAGAACTACAGCTGAGTTGAAGGAGTGAAACTAAATCAGCTGTAAATTTAGCGCTGCTCTGTAACAAACTGAGGTCATCTCAAGGACCTTATTTTAGGCAATAGCCCCTCTGAGGTTATGAGCCACCCTGTATTGATTAGTGACACCCCACTCTGCTCCCAGATCAGAAAAAGCCCAAACTGACTGAAAAGCCACTGAGTCAGATGACATACCAGGGCCCCATGGGACAAAACAGATCCATTCCTATCAGCAGCAGACAACAGTGATCAATAAAAGGCCAGACGGGAGAGGAGGCTTTGGGGACAGGGCCACAGAAGTGTGGTGGGGTGGGACACAGTTAGTCCCCCACACTCTGAAGACATGGATACACATCCAAGAGGAAGCCTTCCATGGCAGAAAAAATCATTATGCCTCTTGTTTGACATTGATGAGTTTCTTAAGGGCTACTTTCTCTGCCTTTCATGATGATTTTTTCCCCGGGCAAGGTTTCCTTCCATGTATTTTAACTGTTCAAATAAAAGATGATGGAAACAGTAAAAAACAGTCAAAACAGTCAAACGTTGTATAAAGTTAAAAACTGTGCACTCGTTGAGGCTTGTAAGGTTTTCATGGATAAAAAGAAATGAGATAAATTAAGCTAAAAAATCATATGCCTGCCAATGTGTTTCCTTGTTTGCTTCAAAATATGACAGGAGGCGGCAAAACCAGTGGATTAGTGAAGAAATTAAACAGTATCGTTGTGGAGTTTTCTTTATCAAAGAACAAAACAGAACTCTGACACTAGACGGTAAACAAACAAAAGAGGCCTGCAGCTGATTAATGGAGCGTTCCCTGAGCCATTATGTTTGCCAGTGTGTTGTGTCTCATAGGATTTAAAATACAACCATAAAATGGAGCAAAACAGCATGAGAAGCTACTCCTCATTAAAAATTTGTCTTCAAACTCTGTCCATATTTCTCAAATTTCCTATTTTTTTCTTTTAAATGACAGAGTATTTTATTCTGTTTGCACAGTGCTCACACTCACACTTTCTGCAACGTTTTAGGGAATCCCTTGATGTTAATTTGACAGCTGGATGGAAATCTTGCTACTGAGACTTTGAGTCTTTGGAAAGTGAGCAAAACACTTTAACATCTGTTTGTATTCAGAATGACAAGATACTGGTACTTGGATCAATTTTAAATTATTGATTTGTGCCACAAATTTCCACTCAATCAAGTAGAGCAGAGTGAGTTTATACAGACTTTGTCCTCTCAGTGCGGGTGTAGAACATGTCAGCACATTTCCAGCCTACAAGCCAAACAACCCTCTGGGTTTATCAAAATCAGAATCAGAAACGTTATTTATCCCAGAGGAAATTGTTTATGTTTCATGTAGAAATGGGTGTTTTTTTTAAATGATAATCTTAAATGATCTACAATATTAGTAACACACACTGAAAACGAACTGGAAGTGTTTGATGTCCTCAGTTTGCACAGTCCAGATGCACAAATCCCTGTCTAAACTGCTTGCATGCTTCTTCTCGTGGAAAAGTACCAGACAGTGTCTGGCCATTGCTCTTTTGGGCCCTGACACATTCAGAGGAGGCAGTGCAGTACTCTTCCTAAACTAATCAGGAGGATGAGGGGCAGGCTAAATTCGAGCTGACTTTGTGGTGTTGTGAGCTTTAATTTCATTTATGAGACAGATTCAACACGCAGGCCAGAACATCACATTCTCCATCTCGTTGACCATGAGAGAGGACAAAGAGAGAGGTGACCTTGAACAAATTGTATTACTGCTTACTTGAAGCAGGATTGGCTACCTGCACTTAAATGGATCGGTGTACTACTGCAAGCTCATGGGAGGCAGGAACTGTAAGGAGTAGAACTAAATGGGTTGAGATGCTATTGCTTCCTATACAACTGTGTGCCTCTACTTATTGATTAGAATTACATTCAGTCACACAGACGTTACTCACAAAATGTTGATATGTATGTACAATATGAATAAAATAAAATACAATATTTTACCATTTTACCAGAGCATAGTGATATATTAAAAAGATGGAGGGGGACAAAAACATTGATGGAAAATTACAAAAAAAAAACGGTCATCAAATATAATGTGTGATATGATGAGCTGTACTTTCAATGAATATTTCAATTAATTAAAAAAAAGATTTTGATTTGAAATTAATTAGTTTTTACTGAGTGGTTACATTCCAATGCATTAAGGATCATTTTCATTTATATTCATTGCTTAGCTTTGCACAAGATAAATGGATGCTGAATTATGGTTCAGTGTACTGGGATCTTCAGGAAAGACATAAAAATGTGTTTTGCATCACATATCAGTGTGTTTTGCATCACATTTTTGAAACCTATGAAGTTGCACTTGGCTAAAGTCTTAGAATCGTCCTTGAAAAGAGTGTTTCAGTACTTTTGAAAGGTAATCTTCATTACAGTGGTCACTACCAGATGACCACTCCACATTGCTGGTGTATTCTGTATCTTTGGAAGACACCACCTCAATACAGAGAGTTAGTCAAACACAGACAGGCATACATGACATAAAGGTGTACAAATAAAAAATGATGATCTTGCTGAGACTGGTGGGGGAAGCAAGGGAAGTCATCACCGTGGCAACAACTCGGGCACAGGCACCAGGACTCTTTCAGCTGGTGTGAAATGGGGACAGTGATTATGAGACTCACCACACTGATTGAGACGCACACACATCTGTGTCTAACTCTCTCTACCCCCCTCCCTTGGGTGCTCATTAGCAGTGTGGATGCCGAGGTCGAATTTCCTGGTAATTGCCATGTCCGCACACCAAAATTCACTTAGACAAGCAGTGAAATCTGCAGATGTGAAGTACAATTATGGTGCATGCGCTTATAATTCATTCATTAATTATTTCTCAAGAATATATTTTAACTTGGCATGGGTGTTTCTATTCCAGCGCTAATCATGTTTTTGCCTCATCGTCACTATAAACTAGGGTTAATCCTTAACAATAAATCGCAGTCAATCTCTCTATTCAACGGCAACACATGTAATACGTTTATACCCTCCCCTCTCAGTCATTCAAAATTAATTTTGTTCATTGTTGCAATATTCAATCAGCTATGCTCACTTCTCAATTATATGAAATTAATTAGATTGGATAAATTAGAGTTGCAATTAAACTGCAGTGAATTTCCCTATCCCTCCCACTGGTCCTTCATCAAGTCGACCAAAAACATTCATCCACCAAATCCCATTAAAAATGCATTAGTGCAACATGTCTGGGTGCCTGACTTCCCAGAGATGCACTTAAAACACGTCTGCTGAGTGCTGAGAAAGAAGCGAAACAGTTCGAAACTCATTAGACAGGACTGCTCCTCAGCCTCCATGTTATCGGGGATAGGGACGGTTGTACACACATTATTAAATCTGTATAACCTTAAGAAATCCATGACTAAAGACCTTCCCCAGAATGTTCCCAACACACTGATCTAATATTCATGCCCCTTGATGTCTTGCTGTTGGGTCTGAGTGTGAAAGAGTCTGTGTTTGTTTATCGGTGAGTTGGAACATCTTTTCCTGAACATTTTGTATGCCATCGCTCCGCGAGAGCTCCTGTGAAGTATTTTCTTGTCCATGGATGACTGCGCTGTGAGCTATTTGTCACAGTTATAGGTGTGTGTTTGTCCCCAGGTAAAGCATGTGTTTCTGTGATCTCACAGATGGTGCCAGTGAAACTCACTCCCACTACCTCGTGTTAAAGCTGCTCAATAATGGCCAAACACTAGTCAACAGCCCTGAGCCTTTGGGCTAGTTTGAAAGCAGACTGCAGCGGTTCTCGGCTGTGAGTTGTAAAAGCCACCAATCACACTGAACACACTGCTCTAAATCCACCCTTTGGCCACTGGAACAGTACAAACCTACTACAGCAGCCACTATGAAAACAGCAATTATCCCATTGGGCAGTGATCCAGAACCGAAGCCCTATGGATAGAGTTCAAGAATCACACAGAGCTTCACAGGCAATGTCTTGGTTTGTCACAGCATTTCACCCCCAGCTAGCTAGAACACGAGCCCTGAACAAACCATGAAGTCCACTGAGGCATATTTATTAATATTAACTGGCTTATACTGGCCAAACTATAACTAGGTTCACAGCACTCTGATGACCACATGTCTGTTTGTCAAGTGAGCTCACTTTATTTTATTGCAATAATATGTTTTACAACAAATATTATCCCAAAGAATTTTATCAGAAATCCAGATTCATGACCACTAATAGGCATGTTCAGGACCACAGCACTCTTAAAAATAAGGGTTTCTATATTACCCCTATATGGGCACTCCAGAGACACATAACTTGATTCATGTCCATAAGAAACGATTTGTGAACACCTTTGATTTAAAAAAGGGTTATTTTTGCATTTCCACAAGGAACTAAACATAGTTTCTCCATGGCATCACCTCAGATAACCCTGTTTAGTGCCTTTTTTATGAGCCCATGACCCAGGTACAAAATGAGCTTTCATTTTACAATAATGTTTTTGTTCTAAAACAGTTATAAATAGTGGTTTCTTACCATCACTGTTGATGCACTGCACATGGGGGTTCTGGGTTCCTGGTCCACATTCTTTGTCATTGTCAGGAATGCACTCTTCCAGCTTCACCAGCAGCCAGTCGTAGCAGCTGGGCTCCTCACACGGTATTGCCTCAGTCAAGTGTGGGCAGTTTCCTGTTCCGCCTGTGGGCTCATTCAAAATCTTCCTCTTCCTCAGCTTGAAACCTGCCATAAACACAGGCGACAGGGCAACAAACTGTCATTAACACTGCTTTACTCTTTTACAGATCCATATGCTTATCCACACCACCCACTCAGCTGTGAGTTTTGTCCTTTTAGCTGCTGATTCATATACAGTTTCACTGAATCTAGCTGTAAAACAGATTTCCCTTTCAGGGAAAATAAAGTACTGAAGTGCAGCAGCAGTGTGTTTTAGCTGTCTTTGAAAGATTTAACAGAAAGTATTAAGTCCCGTCGACTAAAGCTTCATGCTTAGAGTGATAATCATCATAGCACATTTAACATGGCAGCCCATTAAGCAGGGGAGATGACAGAAATTACTGGAACTGCTGAACATAATTATTATTATTCTTCACTCATTACACCAGATTTCCTTCAAGGGGAATAATGCATTTAGTGGTTCGTTATTACAGAAGAGACTTGGAGTCAGGGCTTTGTGGACTAGACCCAGAGATGGCTCAAGGTCACCTATACAGTCCCCTCAGCCCTCTTAACTCAGTAGGCCACTGCTCTAATCCCCACTCCTGTTTGGAGCCGATAAGAGACACCAGAGGGGGTCAAAGGGGGCCTGCAGGGCCAGGATGGCCGATGTGTCCCCTTCTTTCTGATTATTTCTGTCCTTGTCTCCCTGCTAGCCTTTTTTTAACCACGCAATCTACACAGTATTCAGTGTACTGCACAAAGAGGGGGATGGTGTGAATTGTGTCCAACATTGCCAATCAGATATGAAGAGTGTGGATGTGTGTGTGCAGTGTGGTAGAGGGTGTATATGTGTCTGAGCTGAGACCTCCTACACATGTATTTTCTTTTTTTTAGCGGCCATCGACAAGGTACTGTGAGACTCACTAATACTACATTTGTCCACTAGTCTAGATCATCCAGGTAATTCCATCAAAAATTCCACCAGCTTTGAGAACACATGGATGTTACTTGCATGCCATCATAAGCATCTGCTGCATAAGGTCCAGGTACAATATGCTTCTGTAAAGAACCATCAAATGAAAGAAGAACTGAAAGGTTCTTAGGGGCTCATAATTGGCTTGCACAAAAAACCCATTTGGCACCTTAATTTTTCAAATCTGAATGGATTTTCTGGAATACTAAGCATCATAAGTAAGAATAGACCTTGTGCAACCTATGATGATGTAGGTGTTCTGTATATCTCTTCAAGGCAGATAAAATTTTTGGAGACCCTCAGTTCTCATTACATTTAGGTTCCAGACTAGCAGACTAGTGTAGTGTGCTGAACAAATAGATCCAGCTAGAAGAAAAACCCTCAGAGCTTTTAAATCTTCTTAGAATGTAAAGGTTCTAGGAAGAATTTTTAACTAACATGGTAGTTTTAACAATTTTTAACATGGTAACGTTAGTTCAAATATAAAACAAAAAACACTTAATTACCATTGATTAGATTGAATTCCTCAGTTAAAAAAGATAAGAAAGAGCTATGAAAGAGCAGAAGTTGAGAAAGAGCACATTTGTGGGCAGACCATGAATAAGTTTACAATAAGTCTCAAAGTACAAAAGTAATACATATATATGTACCTAAGAAAGGTGACTATATGTCTCTGCCAGCTGCTGCTCGTGTTGAGCAGGGCAGTATAATGCACACTTCGGGGAGCTGATCCTACAGCCGACAAACTCTAATGCGTTTGAGATCATAGTATGCTGATACATATGTGAGACAAAAAAGACAAAGCAGCCTGTGTGGCTCCTGTAGCCCACGGCTTTCTAGGTAATAAATGCATACCCAGACGCAAGTGTTGGAGCGTGCAGACAGACGCGTACAGTAAAGCAGCGTGGGCGTGGATGAAAGGAAACAAGCGAGACAGATACAGGGAGAATCCATCATTAAGATACATGGGTGGAGAATTTTTTCCTGTTCTATCTGTTTGAGTTGCTTCATTAGGCCAGAGTCAATATGCATTAAGTATGGCACACAGGTCGTCGTCCCAGCCATAATTAATGAGGAAAAGAGCCAGTGTGGCAGTCTCTCTGTTGGACTAGTACCAGCTGTCAGCACCCACAGTGAGAAGCAAACGTCAAAGTGCGGTGGCTTTTCTTACCTCAGACATCCATCCTTTCCCCATAAAGAGCACACAAAAGAGAAAAGCCAATTTTCTGTTGGGGTTTTTTGCCCTTTGACCCCAGCTCCTCTATCTTGCAGATTTTCTGTCAACCCTTTCATCCCACTGCTTCTTCTTCTTCCTCATACCCCAGCCCCCAGCCCCCAGCCCATAAGATTTTGTAGAAATGCATCTTTTCACCTTCCCAGGGGATACTGATAAGCTCACAGTGCAGATGCTGAGAAAGCGAGACGAGAGGTGATGGAGTCTGATCACAGGGGTGAAGGGGCTCATCACACACATGGTGTTAAATGTTAAAAACTAATTTTAGATATCAGAACAGAAGTCTCAGATGTGTCCTTATAATAAAGGACATATTTATTGCACTAGAACTACTGGAACTAGTATTGAAAGCTAATACTAATACCTAACGCTGACCAAGCTTCATCGTTTACTGTCATGGCTTCCCATTTCTGTCTCTTTCCTTCACTGTTTTTGCTCCAGTCTCATCTCTGTCCACCATGCCCCAGCCAAGTGCTTTCATTGTTGTTTGGTCTGTAGCCGTGCCTTCTCATCATCACGCAATCATCAATTCCATTTTAACCACTAACTACAGCGATGAGCATTACAACCTTAGAACAAACCTTTCCCAAGACCATCTCAGCTTTAGAATAACTGGGAGCAAGAACACTGTTTACCAAGCAGCCCATAAACCATTAAATAAAAACACTAATTACTATCTGTTATTTGATTCTGGATGTGGATCATTAAATCTGAAAGCATAAATGCAAGAATATTGGAAAAAAACTGCAAGCATATTAACCTTTTACACATTACTATGTATATGTAAATAGAAGTCCTGGTGCTGCTACTCTCACGTCTCTCAATTCCAAAATTCAATACTGTAAACCTCCAGTTTTACGCGGATTGGGACTCGCGGATCCAGTCACACGCGTTTTTTTTTCGAGAACGAAACTGATCGTTTTACACGGAAATATTCAAAACAATGCGGAACCTGCAAATATTCTCTGCTTTTTTTTTGCTTTTTTCGTGGCAATATGTTTTTTTTAAAACTCATTTTAGTACTTCTGGCTCCCCGTGCATGGACTTTAAACCTCTCTCGCTCTCTCTTACTCTCTCTCTCTGTCGTTCTCTCTTACTCACTCTCTCGCTCTCTCTCTGTATGTATCTCTCTCTCGCGCGCACTCTCTCTCTCTCGTTCGTGACTTTTCCGGAGAGCTCGTCTCACTCTCTCTCTCTCTCTCTCTCTGTCTCTGGCACGCAATCTCTCTCTGTCTGTCCCTCTCTCTCTCTCTGTCTGTCTCTCGCGTGCGCAATCTCTGTCTCTCTCTGTCTCTCTCTCTGTCTGTCTCTCTCTCTCTCTCTTGTGCGTGCGATCTCTCTCTCTCTGTCGCTCTCTCTCTTTCTCTCTCTCGCGTGCGCACGCTCTCTCTGTCAGTCTCTCTCTCTGTCTCTCTCTTGTGCGCGCGTTCTGTCTGTCTGTCTCTCTCTCATTCGTGACTTTTCTGGAGCGCGCTTTCTGTCTGTCTCGCTCTCTCTTACTCTCTCTCGCTCTCTCTGTGTCTTTCTCTCGTTTGTGACTTTTACGTATTTAAACCTCGGGTTTACCTTTACATTTTCTTTAAGGGTAATGTATTAAACTGAGTTTTAATTAAATGAAAGTCTTCTGGGAGCACATTTGGGGGTATATTTAGAGTTTACACTATTAAAATAGGCATTTTAAGGCATTTCTTTGACCAAAACACAATAACGCGGTTTTTGCTCGTGTAACGTAACCCCCGCGAATAACAAGGGTTTACTGTATACATTTGTAATGATACTTGATTTAACAGGTTTTTGAAAAGAAAAAGAACGGATGCATAATGGAAAACACATTTATACACCAATCTGCCATTACATTAAAACCTATGAGAACAAATAGAACTGATCGTGGTATTGTGGCACTTGTCAAGGTGTGGGATATGCTTGGCAGCAAGTGATCAGTATCTGAGAGACTCGCTTGATTTGCTGGAAAACATGGGATCCTGGTTTTCATGTGGATGTTACTTTTACACGCATCACCTACCTAAATTTTGTTGTACCATAGTACCATAGTAACAGTATTCCCTATTAGCAAAGGCCTCATTCAGCAGGATAAAGGAGCATGTTGAGGAACATGACAAAGAGATGTCCCCAGATCTCAACCCGATCAAGCATCGGTTAGACAAACTTGTCCCTGGAGGATTAGCTACAATATGGTCTGAGCAAGAGTTACTGTGGCATCCTTTCACCTTTCTTGGAGCTCTGGTCCTGGCAGTTCTCAAAGGTGCAAGGTCCCCAGGCGCTCCAGGAAGACACCTCACACTCCACTGGACATGGGATGTGACACAGTTGAGTGGTGTTGGGAGGCACTCCTAAACAGAGGTCACTGTTCACAGGCCGGGACGCTGTGGAAAAACACAATCCATCAGTTTGACAGGAGGCTGCAATACAGATTGTATGATTTGATTTCTCTGTATTATATGCATTATTTACACAACTGTCCTTGGTATATGTTATAAAATGCATCACACCACAACACTAAAGAGAACAAATAACTACAGAAATAACACAAGCAAAGGCAGTGCAAAATGCTGTTACTGCAGCAAGATCTGTGTCAGAAAAAGAGTATTGTTCCACATGGCCCGGTGGAATTAAAGGGCCAAAAACCTGGAGATCACTCAGACATTCAATTTTTACATTTTTATATCCAGATGTACTCCTAATTAATAAACATCCTCTGGGTGCATGAAACGTTTGTTTAACGTTTGTCCCTGTCGACCCAGTGTGTGTGTGTGTGTGTGTGTGTGTGTGTGTGTGTGTGTGTGTGTGTGTGTGTGTGTGTGTGTGTGTGTGT
>JBBJLR010000145.1:18372169-18392886 GCA_037577145.1 Brachypetersius gabonensis
TGGGGGTATATGTGTGTGCTTTTTCGCGTGTGTGTGTGTGTGTGTGTGTGTGTGTGTGTGTGTGTGTGTGTGTGTGATTTTTGACAGCAACCAAAAAAAGACTCACCCTAAATACTGAAGAGTATACTTCATACTTCATGTGTATATGTTACAGAATACATGCCTATATTATTTAATCATCATCTTGGTGGCTGTAACCACGTTTTGAAGTAGATCAACATGACATTTGAGATTTAGTTTCATGCTAATATTTGCTCTTTTACTTTGTGCTCAAAATAAATTTTCCACTTGAATCACAGAAAACAACAAACAGCAAAACCTAGAAACAAAGTTCAGGTTCTCATTTGGGTTCAATTTTACGTTTGCCCCCAACAGTTGGATGGGTGGATGGATGGATGGATGGATAGATAGATAGATAGATGAGGAACATTGTCTGTGATGTATGTGTGTGTGTGTGTGTGTGTGTGTGTGTGTGTGTGTGTGTGTGTGTGTGTGTGTGCATTTGTATCTGTACGCTTCAATACATGTGTACTGGTGTTGGTGCCAAAGCACTGCCAGCATTCAAGCAGCACCTGCCAGGACTGCCTCACAGACGGAAGAGGTGCGGAGCACCGAGTTGTTTTTAAACAGATCTCTTTTATTGTAGCATGTTGTCCCTCTGTGGAGGATTTCTTCACTCTGGCAGTTTGGGAGCAGCTGTGGCCATCTAAATAAATTCTATGAGAGGTCACCAGTTCAACACTCGGAGCAGATGGCAGGGGACTTTTAGTGTCAAGCTGTGGACGAGTGTGGGCATGCTACCAGCTTTAGTACCCAGCATGGGGTTATGCATTGCTCTCCGGCCATGTCACATCATACTTAATGAGTGTGTGTGTATGCATGGGTGTGTTTTTTTTTCTTTTCTGTTGGCATAAACTTGCTAAAATGTTAGAGTATCAAAATACGAGCCGCATTAACATGCACTCAGCAGCTTCTTGTTTTCTCTGCACATTCATCCAGTTAAGAACCCAACGTCTAACCTCAGACAGAAAGAAGCTGTTTGGAATTCAAACAAGTTGAACTGAACAGGAGCCATTCTGAAAAGAAGTACCTCTCTGAATGTTTCTATTTTGCTCTTTGTTCTTGTCTTAAGCATGAATTGAGACAGCATCTGACAGGTTGTTGCGATCCTAAAGTGCAATGCCGGGCTGAATAAATGAACAGAAAGCTTCCTCATGCATACAGAGCTCCGGTAGCCAGGTCAGTTCACCTGCCTGTCAGCTCCTCTCCACTGCAGCAGAGGTATGAGCACACCAGGCACGCTCCGTTACGTTCCAAGTGGGTGAAAGGGAATACAAATATGAAATAGCAAGCACCTACGACAGATTTTAGGTCCTGTTGGACTAAAGTTCCATTTTTCATTTGTAAAAATGTATTGAAGCTGTTTACTGTTGACCATGTGCTATTGAATCTTGACCCTGAGCTACTGAATCCTGACCATGTGCTACTGAACCTTTTCAAACCGGCAGTAATGTAATGTTATTGGACATCTTAAGTGCTTGGAAGATAATGCCAACTGCCAGTTCTGTCCTCCTAGCTAACAGATGCTCATGCTGACTAGCATTGACTAGCCTTGTGCTGAGGCATGGGAGGAGAGGGAGAGTCCTTCTACCCACCCAAAGAGAGTGAAGCAAATTGGAGGTTACCTTCTTTGCTTTTGAGGGAACTGAGGTTGGATGGTGAGTCTGAGGAGGCCTGAATGCAGTACACCTCCCTATTCTGCATCCCACCTCCACAAAGTCCGGTCTGGTTACCACGTCGACGGTCCTGCTGGCTAAGAAGCGCATCTACCCTACATTCACTCCACTCAGTAGTCCTCCAGGTGTACCTGCAGAGAGGGAGAGAGGGAGAGAGGGGAAAGATTTTCCTTAAAATGAGCTTTAATGGTAATTTTCAAATTTATTACTCAAATAACCATCCCTACTACACAGCCCCACAGTGAAAAAGAACAACCAGCGTCCTTATTATTACTGCCTACTCCACATCAGTTCCCTCTATAAATGAGAGCTATGAAAGAAGTTCATTTTCCAATGGACAAGTCTCTGCGTTGAGGTCACAGCCTTATTGAGCATGATCAGATCTGACTGTGGGGCCGCAACCTACTGATTTATCACATCAGCACAGCATGAGTCAAAGAGAGGAATCACAAACAAACGAGGGAGCCGCACCCTTCCACACAGGCAGAATTACACAGGCAGACTGCCTGCCTCATTTTTAATGGGTCTAATTTTATTGTGTGCACTTTGATATTTTATGCTTGGATGAGCAGCATATATTTTTCATCATAATCATTTGTCAGTGCCTGGGGAGAATCGCCTGCAGCGTCAAACATCTTCTATTAGATTATTAGACAGCAAAGGGAGAACAATATATACAAAACAAAGTTTGGCACCAGATACTCTATTTAATTAATTTGACTGGGAAAAACATCAGAGAGGCACACAAGCCCAAATGATTTAAGTTTTTATATTGACTCTCTTTGTCATTACTGTTAATGTCATCAACAAATGAGTTCGGTTTAAATGAAGTTGCAATGACAAACAGAGCGTGAGCAGTAATGGGTGAGAGTGAGTTCAATAGTCATTGAAGCTTTAAAGGCCACCATCTGAAGAGCTGACCCTTCATCACCCTTTACAGATGTGACACGAGGGAAGTGGGTGAGAGAAAAGGAGGAGATTTCAGTTCTAACAGCGATCATGTGGTCTCTCTTTTATAGCAAGAGGTACATAGAAGAACTGATTTTAGATGTTGTTTAAATGCTGCTCCTCACAGCATTGGGAAATATAGTGTACATACAGTGGATTTGGACATTTAACTATTGGCAACCTTAAGGAACTTATTCATGTTATGGATGGATGTGTCCATTTGTAAAGAGTTTCCAGGTTTTCCATTTGCATATCAGAAAACTATACACTCATGACAGCATAGTGCTACATATGGATCAGTAGCAAAAACATATGTGACAACTGTGGTTGGTGGCAGTGGGCCAACTTGTCTACCTCAAACAGTAAAACCATAAAAGTAAAGATAATAATAATCCCAAAAGACTGCATATCACACTCGCTCTCTTTGATGTGTTCCTTTATAGTCAGCGGAGGAAAAATGTTTAAGGTTCGTGCTTAGACTGGTTAAATTTCCTTCCAGTTTGGATTTTCAATGCTGTTATTTGAAGCTTCACCCAAAACAACCAAAGCAACAGCAATATTGGTCAAGGGCACAAATTCAAGTTCACCAACTTTAAGCAAGTTCACCCTGGACATTCACGATATGTTGAAATGAATGTAAATTTTCTGGCAAATGGAAATCTGACCTGGTCTCAAAGTACAGATGTAGAAAAGTCAAAGTATGTGGCTGTTGTTCTTACAATGCTGTGTATGAGCTTGTGTTTATTGAAAGGATCATGGACTGTGCAAAGGCATTTTGAATTCAAATTTGCAGGTGCATGCAAAGAACTGCTTAAGGATAACAAATCTGAAACATGTGGTGTGGGATGGGCACTGCCGCACCCCAGGAGCTGGATTTCCAAGCCTCCCAGGTACAGGAAAGCTGTTGAAGGTCTGGGAAGAAGCACCACGCCTGGCAGCTCTCACCCAGCTGATCACAGGAGGATATTTAAACACCACATGCAGCTCAGTTGAGTGAGTATCTCTACTCCACAAGCATGTCAACTAACCTGTGGTGTTTTCACTCTCTTTCTCTCCCTCCGTCTTTGTCTTTCACTCTTTTTCTCTGTGTCTTTACTAATCCTTATGGACTGAGGATGTAGAGTATGAGACCAGCCAGAGGAAGCCTCTGCCAAAGCAGACTCCATAGCTCAACATTTGCCCACTGCTTTGAGTTTCCTCCATACACTCCTTGCTACACCACCCTCCTCCCACCAATGCATTCTGTTGTGCTTGAACTACTTACTGACTTCAACACTGAACTGTAAATAAATTACTCACTGAGCAGCAATCACCTGTATGAGGGTCTCTGTTGTGGTTCATTATTCCTGCAAAGTAATAAAATGTCACGGGCTTCACGTGTCTTTTTCTGTGAACACTACCTTAACCCAGAGATGGGGACTCGAGTCTGAGACTCGGACTAGAGTCGCACTTAAGTCTCACAAACAGACAAACTTGTGACTTGACTTCAGACTTGCTCTCAATGACTTTAGACTTGACTCGGAGTCGGGTGCTGTGACTCGTGAGTCATAACTCGTAAACAATATTCATTACATGGAATTATTTATTTATATCCCGCACTCTTTTCAACGACCCGAAAATAGCTCACCTCGCCCCGGTGTCCCATTACTTTTGTCTAGGGTGAACGGTTTTTAGCTAATAACGGTTTTTGAGCGGTAGTTGGAAAGAGGTCACTGAGCCCCATCTAACTCTGGAGTTTCACATTTAGAGTGAGAGATATATTTTTCATATTTAACATTTAGATTTAAGATCATTTAAGGCAATCTTCCATGTTGGTGCGGGCAGTTCACAGCACGCAGTCCCGCCCCCTGCTAAGCAACAGCCAATTGTAATCATGGGGCGTGGTCAATTAGCATATCTTCTAAACGTTCACTCAAAGACTTGGGACTTGACTTGGACTCGAGCACAAAGACTTGAGACTTGACTTGGACTTGGTAAAAATGACTTGCGAACATCTCTGCCTTAACCCCATTTTCATTCAATTGTCAATTAACTGTTACTCTCAAGCTCCTGTAATTAAGGGTGATGGGGCCTTTTTTGAGGTGGGCTGAACATGTACAGACTACATTGTTTCCATTTTAATTAACAAATGTCCATCTTCTAGACCAAAATAAAAGAAAAAAGTTGAAAAAAATTAAAGTTTTAGTGGTGGTACGCAGTGTTAACATCAGAGGAGCGTGACCGTTATTGTCCAATATGTGTGATATTACATGATATTTTCAGTCCTAATACCAAGACAATGTGATTGAAACTAATAAACTGCACATTTGTTTTTAGTAGTAATTCCGGCATCAGAATTGCTATTCAAGTAGTTAGGCAACTCCCCACTTTCTTGCGTTTTTAACTGAAATGTTGACTGAATAAAAGAGATGCATACATTTTTGAACCAAGTGTGGTCTGTGTGAGTAAGAAACTCTCAGCAGAGTGAAAGACATCTAGCTGTAAAGGTGTGTTGGGAAGTTCAATCACATCTAGGTTAAAGGAGAAGACCTCTTTGAACCACACAGGACATCTCAGTGGAAAGCAACCAGCAAGGGCTAATTATGAGTGACACACTTTCCCCTCAAAGGGAGGCAATGAATAGATTCAGAGCGGTGGGCTGCTGAGTGATGGAGCGGGGATGGGCCCATCTGTGGTGGAGATCAGATTAGATGCCACATGGACTGTCCCCTCTCTCATTCTCCATTCATCACCTCTCCCTTCTAGCCTGGCAATGTGCCAATTCTACAGCTTCCAGGTCTCCTCCAGCAAGCAGCCGCAGCACACCCCACCCCCAGCAAGCCTCCGGCTGTGTTTTCCCCCTCACAAACTGCGCAAAAGCTCCCCAGCAGACGATGGGCATGAAGAGAGGCTTATTATTGTTCTCCCCACTGTTAACATCAGGCCAAACTGCTGCTATTACAACGGTGAACATGCCTCAGCATGGAGCAGCCATTCAACAGCAATAATCCCACTGAGACAACACATAACACTAGGTGTGTTTAGGACATAAACACTGCCATAGTGAGATTAAATCAATGCCATGAACTTTGTACCCACCTGATCATTTCTCCTATGTGTTTTTTGGACCAAAATCACAGGCATTAATATGGAGACCCCTCCACACCTCTATTGCAGCCTTGCAGTCTAGACTTTAACTGAGACTTTCCACAACATCTGTGAAAATTTGCAACCATTCAGTCAAAAAAAAAGCCCTGGCTAACAATAAACAATCACCAAACAATCACCAAACTGTGGCCACAAAGTTGGAAGTGTATCGTGTACACTACTGGTCAAAACTTTTAGAACACCCCAGTGATTCTGTTTTTTTTTTTTTATTCAAACCAATCAAGTCCAATGAATATCATAAAATGGTACAAATGACACTGCTGAACAGCGAGAGGTTTATAAATTATCACATTACCCAGAAATGGTAAATAATTCTGTAGTGCCACGCAGTAGCTCTGGTATGTGCCTAGTTGGTCTGGTTCATCCTACAGCAAAATAGTGACCCAAAACATAAGTTTATGCCAGAACTACCTTAGAAAAAAGAACAAGATGGTAAACGGGAAGACATGGAGTGGCCAGAAGTCTCCAAACTTAAACCCCATCTAGCTCTACGGGTATGAGAATCATTCCATGCCAGTGTCTGTTAAACTCCTACACATTCACCTCATTCTGCTTTATGGGGTACTAGGTGATCACCTAAACCACATCTTATTTATTGAAGAAAAGTATAAAAACACTGCTGTAACACTGTCCTCTTGCAGTGTGACCAGTTGGATGGTAAAACACAACTAGAAGTTCATCAAAGGTAATTATTGCCATTTTTTTGGGTCACGAACACGATTCAAATAATTATATTTGCATTTTAAACAAATTAGCTTGAGAAGTAAGAAAGTGGTGATTTAAATATTTTAAATGTAAGTCTTTGACCACATTTTCATGTTACACCAACAAAAGCCTGCAAGACTTACGCTATGCATGGTGGAACTGCCTCCCCCAGTGGAGAACATGGCTCTGACTCCTCTAGATGGGGGCATTCGGCCCCTCCGCCCACATTGAACTGCTGAATGCGGCGCGTGCGTGTCCGCTGACCTTTGGGCCCGTTCAAATCATAGCATTCCTTCGAGCAGGAAGACCATTCAGACCACTCGGTCACCTCACAGTCCTTGGTGATGACACAGGCTTGGTATGTGACTGGAAGGGTTTGCTGATTGCACAGGCTGTAAAAGAAAAACAGGATATATTTTGTTATTAAAACATTAAATATAAGTTCTTTCAGCTGCTTTTAGAAGCAAAACGTGATAATACATAAGCATATGAATTACATTAGGTCTTATGTACAGCACTATTCCTAAAAAAACATTGAGATTCAGCACTTCCACAACAAAAAAGTCATTTTATCAGGAAAAATGGCAAATGACACAAGGCTTTAGAGAATGGTGAATGTGCAATTCTTCAAGAGACATGGCCTCCAGGGCTGGATTACATATGATGAGGAAGCCCTTCATTTCTTTTCTTCTTTCCTACTTAACTGTCACCATTTACATTCCCAATACAACAGGGTTTCATTTTTCAAGTATTCCAAAGAATATTATCTTCTTAAAGTGGTAATCAAAAACGCTCCATAATGGAATGACATTCTGGCATCCTACCGAAATATATGATTATGGTTTTACACAGATTCTTTGAACAGATCAAAATCTTAATACTACTTACATTCTGACCTAAATTCCCTCCAGGATTTTTTTCCTCAAGCATATTTTCTCAGTTATTTTTGAGAGGAAAAAACAATTATAATTACAGTTCAATTTAGATACGTATCAAAATATGACTTCCATGAATTTTAATTAAATGGAATCAAAATCCATTTTCCAAGGCATGCCTGGCAAGTAGGGTAAAATGATTAACACTATGCTTGTCTCCGTAGGTCCTAAGAGAATCATAGGTGGTAGGCTTTCACTTCCTGCTGCGTCATAATTACCCAATTGAAGTTAGAGTGGTTCAGAAACAGCCAAGGAGCCAATGAGTAAAAAGCTTTGGTTTCAGTCCATCACAGATTTTTTCAGAGAATAATGTTTCACTGAAACCCCGACAACTAACATGGAAACTGCAGATATCATTTTTTTGGTTTTGTAACATCTGGGCCCAGACGTCACACCTTTTTTCATGGCAATATAATAATATTTCATGTATTTTAATGCTAAATCATTAAGAAAAATATAATTTACTAATTTTGTATCATAATTATTAACACAAATTCAGCTATGTTTCCATATAAAAAATAACTATAATTTTTTTGGTACTATGGAAAAAAATACAAAGAAAGTATGTCTTGTGATGCTGAAATACCGCTGTACTCAGGGACCCTTTGACACAGCAGCAGTCCAGAATTTCCCCCGTTAAGCGTCTCGAGTGTTTTCGTTTTTCCTTTTGTTCTTCTTAAAACCCTGTATTTTTATTACTGTAAATTAAACGAATTTATTAATGTATTTACCTTCTTATACCAAAGAAAATAACAACGCATGCCAAAGAAAAAGTGCGTGCATGAATGTGGTACAGTGTGGTCTATACAGGGTTAACGTCATTATTTTACATTCTAGAACTGTGGGAACGTAAACTGTGCAGTATGAATACGGTTTTACCTTTACATTTTCTTTAAGGGTAATGTATTAAGGTAGGTTTTAAATGAAAGTCACGTGTTTTGGGAGCATATTTTGATTGCTCCACAACTAAAATAACAATCACATGTATGTCTTTGGTACAACCATGTTAAATTATTGTTAACAGCAAAAAAATCAAAGATGATTCGAGGAATAACTTGTAAGCAAGAATAATTATTTGCTTGATGAAGGCAATATGTGTGTATATTATCATATATACTGTATGTATGTATATTACGTTTGTATGTATATTAAGCTTTGAATATGACTAGTTAAGACATAAAAGGTAAGACCTATAAAAACACATAGGATGACTATAAACATGCAATAAACTCTTAGTGTTTATTAATTCCACTCCTTTTCATGGTCGTAAGTAGAATGATCATACACCCACGAATTCCGACTAACACATTTGATCCTGTGCACGAGTCACATTAATGCGGTCATCAGTGTCAGCTAAGCCTCTTTGGAGCTTCTGCCATCTGTGATGTCACAGAGTGGCTCAAATATACTGACACCACTCTCCTCTTCGATCATAAATCTGAATCATAGTTTCCTGACTCTCAGAGGGAGAAGAATATCATGTAGCCATATTTTTTGAAATATACATTCTACAGTTAAAAAAAAAAGAAGAAAGAAGTAAAAATATGTTTCCCAACGGAAATCCGCTGCATGGAACAACATACACACAAATGTGCACAGAGTCAGTCAGAATACCACCGCCACAATCCTGCCATAACCAGCTTGGTTAACTATATATCACTCTCCATTTACATGATCAAATGGAGAGTGATATATAGTTAACCATGATGGATGCTGAGACCAGGCATCCATCATCAATAACAAACCAAAATTGGAATCAGATTTAAAATTGAAATTTTCTGTTCTTCTCAGTGAGCCTTTTTTTCTAAACCTGCACATTTCCTCAGCATCTGCCGCGGCACGGGCTGATTATCTGTCTCAGCATTCCTATTGACAAAGAATAAACTGATTACCACAGGCGTCATCTGGAAGAGACGAGGAAGATGCTTTCACAGCATTTGCTGAAAATGAAATTATCGAAAATGACAGTAAATTACTTTATCATAGGACTTAAAATTGCTCTAGAAATGTTGGTGCACTATAACTG
This sequence comes from Brachypetersius gabonensis, assembly GCA_037577145.1. Lineage (NCBI taxonomy): Eukaryota > Metazoa > Chordata > Actinopteri > Characiformes > Alestidae > Brachypetersius > Brachypetersius gabonensis. Next base: position 18,381,667 of record JBBJLR010000145.1, read on the forward strand.
TAGCACAAGACCATTTGCTTGTATGAATCAGTTCTATGGCTCTAGTTTCATTTTACAGTCTATGATTTGAGTCAACATGTTGGCTAGTGGGCAATACAATTTTGCAGTAGAGATGCTTACATTTCCACAGCAACTGTACACAAGGGGCAATTGGCAAAGAATAAAACAACATGCTGTAGAAGAATTCAGCCATTGTTACAAAAGAAAAACAATCACTTTAGGCCAGATTCTCACCAAGGAGGAAAGGTTGCTCTACTTTCCAAGAGTTGTGAGTAAAGACCAGGCATAAATATTTCAGATCAGAGAAAAGCAACTGATCTGATTAATATTAATGGCCATAAGGGCATAGGAGTTACTTAAACTTCCCACTGACCGTTCTGTAGTACTTCTGCCAAGTCCAAAGGCCAAGCAGTATAAGAAATGCAAAAAAACTTGGATTTTTTGACTATGATATCAGTATCTTTTGTCTTCTCTTTGAATCTTCTTGACCCACAGTCCAGTTTTTTGAATAGCTATATGTGTCTGAGGTTGTCATGAGAAGAGAAGAGATTAAAGAGCTCCAGAGAACTGTGGTGAACTAAGTTCATGAGCAGAAATATGATTTGGTGGAGGCAGGCTAGTCCGCTCTCTGTGGTTTATCAAAGACCATAGTGCACCTCCAAACATGCACAATTATGCACAGGCAAAAATATTTGGTTTACCAGCTCAGTAAATTCTAAATGTTCAGTTAGTACTACATGTGAAATTAGGCATTTGGTGGAGTTTTTGTGTACTGCTGTATACTGTGCAAACATTCCTTTACATTCCTGTCATTGTTTGACACCCAAACATGGATATATATATACACAGATCTCTAAATTCCAAAAATCATTGATATTGAACTGCCATGAAACCATGAAAAAAATCCTATCCAGACATTTCATTTACATGGTTCTTTAAGGGCTATGGCCTCGAAGAGTGCAGCTGTAGCCCTGTTGTATTGTTCAGCGATAGACAGAGACATGAGCAGTGAGTTTATGGGTATAGAGAGACACATCAGAAAGACAAACCTGAGTTCTGCTGTACTCCCACTCCGGTGCACACACATCACCTCCCTTGTCTGGTATCCCACCTGCAGGTCCCAGAACTTCCCACCTTGCCGGTTCTGTCGGTTCCTCGTCCGTTTCTTCTTGATGAGCTCTCGAGTCTCCGGGTCCTTCACCCTTCCTCTGTCCCTCATCCTCTCCCTCACACGCTCGCCTTTAGCTTCCTTATTCTCTTTGTTCTTGCGGCGTTTGGCCTGCCGTTCCTGTCTCGTCAGACGATCTGGTCGGTCAGGGTGATTTGGTCTGTCTGAACGTTTTGGTTTGTCTGGACGATTCGGTCTGTCCGGACGATTTGCTTTGTCTGGGCGATTTGGTCTGTCTGGACGTTTAGGCCTGTCTGGCCGTTTCGGTCTATCTGGACGATCCGTCCTGCCTGGACGACTCCGTCTACCTGGACGATTTGGTCTGTCTGGAGCACTGGATGGTTCAGGTTCTGCCTGCCGAGCCTGACGTGAAGGGGGAGTGGCACAAGGTCCCCAGGAGCCCACCCTGAGACTGTACATGCTCTCTGGACCTGGGCAGGAACCAGGCTGACAGGTGCGGAACTCAGTCAGATTAGGGCAGGCCGAGCCCCCAAACAACGGTGGGGCCAAGATTGACCTCACGCGATTCTGCAAGCCCATTCCACATGTCTTGGAGCAAGTGGTCCAGGGAGAAAACTGAGACACCACACAGTCCCGCGGACAGGGAATGAGGCAAGCCTGCTCCAGCCGTGGCTTGGGCTCAAAGTATTCACAGATGGCATCATCAGCAGGTGCACCATCAGCCTTCTGGACACAGCCCACCTCGCGTGTCTGGAGGCCCTCTTCACCCCGTGTGCACACGGCTGGCCGCGGCACCCCAGGGTTCCGCAGCGAGACAGGCACACACTGATTCCATGCACCTAGCTGCCAGTCGTACAGTTCTTTGTGCCAATCACAGACACGGAAGCAGCTCTGCTGGTTGTCAGGCCTCTCGCTTTGAGGGCAGTTGGTGTGGAGTGTGGTCCAGCCCTCGGAATGGGCACACCATACTGCTCGACTCTGACTGCCCCCTGGACCACACTCACTGCCCATACACCTGCCCCAGGGCCCTGAGAGAGAGAGTGAGAGAGTGAGAGAGTGAGAGAGAGTGAGAGTGAGAGAGAGAGAGAGAGAGAGAGAGAGAGAATGTTTAGAATGAATCATTTGGCGTCACTGCAGTTATTTGTTTCTCCAGTTATCTGATATGCAAATTAGTTTAATCCACTTGAGTTAAATGTCACACAAATGGAAAACAGTATTTTGTGTTGGATTTTTTTCTTCTTGTTTTAATTTAACCATGCAACACACGTCTATCTTCTATAAGTTTGTTCAAAGAGGCATTCTAGCTGAAATCTAACACTGAGGATGGTTTTATTTGCTATTTTCTGTTCTCTCGCTACAACAACCAGCAAGCACTGCACAAATAGCATTGGGAATCCCTGTGGTGTGAACTAATCTTGACTGCTAGCCTAGCCACTGATCTATGAGCCTCAAAAAATAACCAAGCTAACTTTAATGAAACTTTTACCTTTGTCAAACAAAATTGTAAATAAAAGTGATGTGAACTGTTACAAAGTAGTTTTTAAGCTTGTAGGTAAATAAAAGAAGACAAACTGTAGTAACATTTTAGCAAAGTTAATACATTTGTTGTTCATCTGATGACTCATTGTAGCAGTGCAGCAATAATTAAATTCTTCATTTTGGCAGGAGACCTGTCCAGGCTGTTTCTCTGCCTTTCACCCTTTGACCACTGGGATTGTCTCTAGCAGCCCCTGTGACCCTGGTTAATGATAAGCAGCTCAGATAATGGATGGATTTTGGCAAGAATCTACTTTTAACAATTTAACACAGTTTCAGTTTAAGGGATGAACAGTGTTGTCTTCAACAAATGGTACATAAAGTGACAGTGTTTCCCTTTTGAATAAACCTGACACACACTTTGCTCTAGTATCCTGAATACACTTTCTCCATCCCTCCACACAATTTAATAAATGCTTTTTGAAATACATGCACCTAAGACACATGAAATGACATCAAACCAAATGATCACTTCCTGAATCGATATTCCCACATCCTCAGAAATGCTATAAAGCTCTCTGGGGAGGAAAGTGTACCAGGGATGATTAGCTAGATGCCGCGTGATGGATTGGCCAGGAAGGAGCTGCATAAGCAGATCAGAGAATGTGATGTGTGCTTTAAGCAAGTTGGTGAGCGCAAGCTGAAAAAAGCCCTCTTCCACTTTACTGCCTAAAATGGAACAAGAGGGTCGAAGACGTCTGTAAAAGGGAGCTGAGAGGGCAATGTTATGCTTTCTGAATGCATCCATCTGCTTTTGTAAGCTCACTTTGGAATGCTTCTTTGAATGCACTGCCAGAGCTGCAAAGCAAAAACACGGGAGTGATCCGTTAGCACTGACAATTCTGACTTTTCGCACTGTCGGTTGGCAATTTCTTTCCACAGTTTTATAGTCATTTCTGCCTGAAGTTGGAACATGAGTGATTCCCTTTGATGTCTCTGTCTGACGGCGAATGCCTAAAAGCTGGTGGTATTTTCCTGAAAAGCTGCTTAGCATTGCTGGATGTCCTCTGTGAGACTGCTAACTCAGTGCCTCTGTAGGTACACCATAAAGTGCCCGGGTTGGAGAGTGATTTAGCAGGAGCAAGGAGGACAGGAGCCATTTGAAGCTTCGCTTTATGGCCCCACTCAATAAAGACGAGGCAGGGCAATGAAAATGTCAACGGAAGGAGCAGCACGCAGAATTAGCCTACAGCTGAAGCTGCAGCCAGCCGGTCGATAGAGATCAATACAGACCACAAGAAACTGGCCCAGATGCAATAGACACAGACCGAACATATGAGCAGATTTCAAACTGAGAGGAGGGGGGGGGGGCATGTGAATGTGAAGCACACCACAAAACCAGATTGCTATGTCAGCTGTGATACACTGACCTTTTCTCGCAACAAAAGCTTCAGTGCATTCTGGTGTTTTTTTTCCTCCTATCAGACAGGGCAGACATAAGCTGCTGACTAAAATAATCTTGTGGCTGGTAATTTCCGTCTTGTTCCCTAAGCACTTTGTCACATGGTTAGCTAAGGTAAACAGAGGCTTCTCCTGAGAAATTAAGATTGATTTGATTCTTGAGGGCAGAAAGGCGGAGATACATAGAGAGACAGAGATGAGAGACTCACTCATCTTTCATATGAGTAAACACTCCTGGCGAGGCGAGGATTATCATCTTAACCAGTGCTCCATCATGGGAATGGTGTGATGTGTTTAGAGCTGTAACACATTAGCTTTCCCCTTGGAGAGCTGCAGCCTCTTCTTTAAAGGGCTCTAGGCCCGCCGCAGGTGTTCTGGGGTAATTTACGAACATGTCATAGGGTGACGTGGTTATCCACAGGCCACAGGACACCAGGGAGGAGGGCATTGTAATAGGACGCAGAATTGGGCAGCACACCCCCTGTCCATTGCCAAGGGTTGCCAAAGGTTGTCAAGGGAGAAAAACATGAGAGGGTTGGTAAGACGGTTTGGGATTACACATCTTTTTCTTCTCCACAGTGGTGTTATGATTGGTTCATAAAAAAGACTAAGTATATATGTGAATAGGAGAAGAAGAGTCTAGGAAAGTCTAGAAATTAGTTTGTTTTAATATGTTTGATCAAACAATCAATCAAAATGTAACTGACACAGGTTCTCCTGTTTGACTTTTCGGGGTCGATGCTTCATTTTTAAAGCAGTTCCTCATTTTGGCAACACCCAGTAACAAAAAGCCAGTAACCAAGTAGCTTAACTAGCTCAGTAGCTAGCCAGCTAACATTATCAGGACAGCTTTCTAAATATCTACTAGTGCCAGCATTTGTTTTGCTTTGCTAGCCTTCTGCTCCAGTATATGTAGAATAATATATCATATTCTAATATATTAGCCTTCTGCTGCAGTCTGTATAAAGTAATATATTACTCTACACGGACTACACCAGAAAGCTAACAGAGCAGAATAAACGCTGGCACCATCAGCTAATATTATCAGTTTTCTAAATAGCAATGGTGCCAGTGTTTATTCTGCTTTGTTTGCCTTCTGTTGCAGTCTATGTAGAGTATGATATATGAAAAATACAATATACCAATATTGCTAACTTGTGCAATAATTAAGCAATGTATGCAACTCATTACCTACAAAACGTTGCATGAAGGTTTTGGCGTTTAAACCTATAAAAAAAACATTAGACTTAGATTAGACTTAAATTAGACTTAACAGAGAATGAGTCAATGGACTACAGACCTCGGAAGTGCATAATTTTAAAATCAGCATTAAGCTCAAAAAAATAATTTCGGGTCTAAATGCTTTTCCATTATGGGAAAAATTAACAACATGTTCAGAGATAATGTGCCAGCACTGTGCTGTTGTGTGCAATTTAACTTTCTGCTACCTGCTAACCACTGCTGTTAAACTACAGCAAAATCACCTGTTTACACTTAAATGTGAGTGCAAACAGATGAAATTGTTTCAAATACTTAATTTGGTTTGTGCTGCGTATTCCGGTGAGGTTTCCTGTTTTATAATGTCAACTCCATGCACAACTTTCATTCATATTTCAACTCCTTAATGCCCTCATACCTCAGAGTATATAGTGATATTTGTGGGAAAAATATATACAGGACAACACATATCAGGCTTCAAGCGTTTCTGTTGTGTACAGGGTCGCACTGTTGTTAGTTTTAGAAAACGGCATTCATTTTTCCATATATGGGTTTAATGCTGACTACAAAGTGATGTCATGACTTCAAGGGTTTATTCTTATGTTCACCCTGACATTCACATGCCTGTATCAGCCTTCAGCACAGACACACAACCTGCTTACACATGCCAGCAAAATCTCATGTTGAATTTACACCCACAGCGTTCATCTCCAAATACATATGACAAAATCGGCCAGGAAGCCTCCCTTGCAGATATGCAAAACTCTCAAATGGCTGGATATAGTATTTCACATAAACCTCATCACTGATAACTAATACATCACACTGTAAAATTCATTTGTCTTGGCCACCCTGCAATTACAACATTTATCATTGCTTCCATATTTAGTGAATCAATTACATTTTTTATACTGTTTATTCCCCATAATCTGCCAAGGCTCTTCAAAGGCCTGTGTGGATCGATAGTGGGAGGAAGGTTATCAGTTTTGGAAAGGGGGGGCTTTGTGAAACAGCCTATAACTAATGTATCTTATTTAAGGATAAAACTGTCCAGTCTGCTTAATAGCTGTCAGAATCCCAGCCCCTGCTGCTGACCGCCACATAGAGGTGAATAGGGAGGAGGTGGCAGTGAAGAGTGGAGGGTGGAGGGCAGCAGATTTCCTGTGGCTTATCGTCACTGTTTCTTGCCAGGAAAAAAATGAGATCTGTGCAAAATCATTTCCAAAGCAGTAATGAGATTTCTCTTCTGCATCCTCTCTTTTCCATCCACGCGCTCTCCTGCTGTGCCAGGCTGAAGCTGGCATTTACCAGGGAAAATGGAAAGCAGTGTGAGGTGTGCTCCCTGCCAGCTCTGCTGGATGCAGAGGCTTTGAACCTGAGGAGGCGTTGTGGACACTCACTCTGTGTTCAGACAACCCACACACCCATAAGATGAATGGCTGACTGAAAAAAAGGTACGCTCTTTAACCACTGACAATTGTTATGGTTTGCAATTACAAAGACAAAATTGTTGGTGTGTGAAAGAGGCTAAATACTATATTTTCCTTGCCCAACTATAACATTTCTATGATTTTATGTAACAAATAAAGTACCAACTACGTTCACTCACCTCTTCTTATCTTAGAATGAAAGAACCTGCTTGTTACTGTGCCTGATATAATATTGAATTCAAATATTGAAATATTTGATTGGCTGGCCTGTTTTGTGCAGAAATTTTAATACACCAATGGCCAATCCCGAATGCGGATGTTTGCAGTCACAAATTGGGCGTGTGTAATATAAAAGTAACCCATACTTACTTTATATAAGTACGGAAATTCTAGATAATTTCATCACCTGATGAAAAATGCCACCCAGGGCACACATAGAAAGACTTTTACTTGGGTTGTACACCCAAAAGTCTTATTCCCCTTTAATCAGCCCTATCACACTGCTCTGTGGTAAACGGACACCTGTCTGTGCCAACAGACACTCCACAGTCGGTCACAGCCTGGTAAACAGTCAGCTCCTACAACCTGCTTTCTCCAGTATGTTTCCCATTCTCTTTGATTCTCATGGTCAAAAGCAGCAGGTAGTTCCAAGAATGTTTGCACGGTTGTCTGCGATTTGTGGTGGTTTCACAGAGAGACACTGGGGAGTTCTCTCCATCTGGTAGAATGTTGGCTTTGCATCATTTCTCTGTGTAAACTGCTTCAGAGATAGACAGTGTCGGGCAGAGATTAGAGTGAAGCTATTCAAACAGGATGCCATGGCTTCACACAGCAAGCTCTCCCAAAATGTATAACTGCTCATCTAATGTCAATTCACATTTGTCTTCATCGCAAAGGCCCACATGAGAAGACAAGCTTTCCATAGACTAGAGGCTTTGAGGTCAATGCTTTCTGCCTCACATGAGATGACCCCTGCGAGACACCATCTTCCTTTCTTTGATCGTCAGCCATGGAGATCAAACAGCTAAGGGCTAATGACAGAGCTGTGGGAGATGTTCGCCTAGAGTTCCCTGTAGGCATTCAGGCTATGTGTTAGTAAGGGAAGTGACTGCCCTGCCGAGATCTAAAAAGACCATGAACATGTATCATCTTATTTCTGATTCCTTTGTAGGCAGCCAAATTTGATCAGCATGCAACAAATAACACATATTACTTGTAGGAGACATGTGGATGTCGGGTAGGATGCCTGTGCCGAGTAAATGTATTAGGACATGTCCAATGAGAACAATGAGAAAGGCGAGGAAAGGATGGAGTACAGGCAGACAGAAGCAAAAAGGAATGAAATAAGCGTAATCACTAAGAGAAGCCTAAGGGAATAAGAATAAATATGAACAAAATCATTCAAAGCAAAACATTAAGAACAAAAAAAAAAACAAAAGCAGAAACATCCCAAAGAACAAAAACAGAACAGGGAACTAAATACATGAAGCAAACAAGATACACATAGGAAAAATAATGGGTCGCAAAAGCCAGTGCACAGCGGATTCAGTGAGACAGCTGTGGCTGGGGCACCATGACATTGACCAATCATGTACCATCCACAATTGGATTGATATGTTGTAACCCTTGTTAAGGGTGGACAGGTTTTATAGAACCCCGGAAAATAATCCATGTAACCTTATGAGAAATTATAGGGCGCACTGTGTCTGTATGAAGTGAATCATTAATTACAAATGATATTGATTTTGTATGCAAGTAAAAGGTCATACTGTTAGGACAATCTAAAAGGTTACTTTTGTATTTGTAATTAAACGCTAATACTGTTGTCTTTTCCCGTTTCAACTTGTTGCAAAAACATAGTCCAGCCCTACCTTCTCATTTGTCTGTATGGGACTTTCCTTTACTCAGTAAAGCTTGTCCAACATAGCAACTGAGGGTGGAGTGTGGATAGGTAAAAGTCAAAAAAATAATATTTGTCTTCATTACAGGCATTTACTGGCAGAGCTCTGCTCGAAGACAACGTGGGGAGAGAGCTGAGTGCTCTGTATTGTCTGGAGAACAAGCACAACGGTGATTCGTATGAGCAAGACACATGCTACCAAAAGCTTAAGATGATATTCTAACATCCTTTATACGAACAGGAGTTCTGACTCTTTTGCAGTTGGGCTTTACATGCCTCATTTAGGATGTCGCACATCATATAAAGCTTATGTTCCATGACGCACAGCACCCCTGCAGGCATTCTTCTCAGTATCATTCCCTTCACTTCAGTGATGGATGGAGCACACTGGGATGAATTCTCCTCTTTTGCTCCTTCCAAAGACATTATCAGCTTCACCACATAATTACATACAGAGATTAACTGTTAATAGAACCGGTTAAAGGGAATGTGGCTGTTTATTTGGTAAGGGCAAAAGATTACAGTACTATCAAGATTACATAAAAATACAGAAGTAATAAAATCAGCCGAGAGCAGAGTTTCACAGTTTAACTGATCTTTAGATCCCAAAAGCTGCTGCACATTTACGCTCACACACATACACACACCTACTCACATGCAGCACCCTTGCCAGGGCACAGAGGAGCATGCATCAGGGTATGAGTAAGAGAGCCAAAGAGAGTGTGCTTCAACAAAGCCAATCCCCTCCAGTACACGAGTGTGTTCTCTCCGATATCAACAAACAGGCTGTGCTAGATTGCCAACATCTATAAATCATTGGTGAAGGGAAGTCAAGGGGGAAAACATAACAATAGTTGAAGAGGATGTGTGTATGTGTGTGAGTGTATGGTAGGAGTACCGTTGGTGGTTGAGGAAAGCTTTTACTCAAGCAGTGGAAACATCTGCTTGAAGCGGAGTCACTTTGTATGGAAAATGCAGGGCATTAAGGGGTTCGCATTTTTTCCTGCAGATGCACTGTGCACCAGCATGTATGTGTGTGTGTGTGTGTTTGCATTTATGCAAAAATATGATAAAGTGTAAGCCTGAATGTGTGACCACCTGTCTGGCCTGCACAGCATGAAGGTACAACCTTGTAAATATTGGCCTTTTTCTTTTTCAAGCTTTAGTTTCTTCTTTTGTTCAGGAACTCATACAAATGCAAGGCCATTATTCCCATTGAAGTGGTGTATATACACACATCTGGTGCAGGTGGCTGGTGGCAGAGTGATTTGAGATCTGCCCCTGTAATCGGAGGGTTGTTGGTTTGAATCCCAGGACTGCTAGTGGCACCACTGTGGTACCCTTGAGAAAGGTACCATCCCCGCACACTGCTCCCCAGGTGCTGTGTTCCTGGCTGCCTGCTACTTCACTTAGTGAATGGGTTAAACACAGATAAAAATTTTGTGATTTTCACACTGTGTGTGAGCTGTGGTGTGTTCATGTACCTACGACAAATCGACACTTTCCACTATAAATTGTTTTCATTAAAGAAGAATCTATTATCTCTAGTGTTCATCTAGTTAGCTTAAATTTAGTCAGCTTGCACACAAAATAGCTGAGTATTACTCTAGCAGTCTGATAGCCAACTGATTCAGAATCAATCTTTCATAATATGTCTGCAGCAAACGCTGAACAGCAGTTGAAACAGGACAAAATGTGTGGAAGAGACATATTAAGTGATATGTGATGAGAAATTAAAGTTATGAAAAATATTGGATGTGAAAATAACAAATCAATTCAGGAAAATCCTGTAGTAAATCAAATTACTAATATTACAAATACTTGTCATATAAAACTTGTTTATAACACAAAAACCATGGTTGTAACAAGACACTGGTGAATACATGGAATGAAATGTTTTGATTAATATCCAGTTATATTCAGTCATACTCCAGTAATATATAGATACAGTACTGTGCAAAAGTCTTAAATACCTATGCAAATTGTTTTTGGGTTTTTTGGTGTGTGATTTTTCAGTTTCAAGTGTTTGTTTAAAGTGTTATTTCACTTTTGTCCATATAGCAGTAGCCTACTTTAAAAAGAAAAAGGTGCACAATACACTTGTTTTGAATTAATTATTTAATTTCACATATGACAATGCGATTAATAGTAGAAAACCATGGCATGGTTTTATATATATATATATACAACTTTAGGATTTTGATCAAAACTGAACTACAGGAGTCACTACAGGATGTTGATTTTCCACTTGCTGCGATTTTCCACACACTATGTAGTTGCAACAAGAAAAAAAAACTGTCTTTCCTGCCAGTGAGACCAGCCACGCATATGTAAACACATAATTTGCAATTAATAGCAAATTTTAAAAACTTTGTCAATTTTGTCAAAACTTTCATTTGTCAATGTTCTGTAAAGCAATGTTTCTTAAAGGGATCTTTGTCAATGTTCACATGAAGCAAAAATCAGAGAAAACAGAGAAGGCAAACATTTTACATCTTGGTTTTACACAGAGGGCATGCAAAGGCAGATAGTGTGAGACAGACTTTTTCCTCAAAATGTTTTCTGAAGAGATAATTATAACCACCCACGCAAGTGTGTATGTATAT
>JBBJLR010000145.1:18447095-18462503 GCA_037577145.1 Brachypetersius gabonensis
GTGTGTGTGTGTGTGTGTGTGTGTGTGTGTGTGTGTGTGTGTGTGTGTGTGTGTGTGTGTGTGTGTGTGTATGTGCTCAATTGATTCATTCTTTAATGACCTTGTCTACATGATGCAGTGCAACGGTGGAATTACACGAATAAAGGTGGTCGCAGGGCGGGGTGGGGGGGATGGGAGTGATGGGAGCCCTCTCAGCAGGGTGTGGGGTCACGGGTTCTGTGCCCCAGGTGGAGGCATCCGGCTTGCCTGTCAAAAAGAGATTCTTTTTTGATAGTAACTGGAGATGGAACATCTGGCACAGTTTTCCGTGAAGAGCTATTGTAATGTCCAGCCCTTACAGTATCAACACATAACTATAAATTTAGACTTGTTATTAATCAAACCATGAAAAGTTTAGAATTATTACTGTTGTTAAGCTGTAATATTCAAATGCAGTTTTGCAATAACATAGTAAAGTTATCAATGAATTACATTTCCATTACATTCAATGAATTACATTATAATTGCATTCTATATTCTGCACTGGCAACTTTAAATCTTTCACTTTGTTGTGAAATATGGAGTTAATGTCAGTTGTTTTTCTGCAATACAAGACTGTTTGTAAAATGTAAAATAACGGTTAATGATGGAAAGTGTGAATCCACACTCTTGAATTCTTACCTTAGTTTCAACAAGCAATGAATAAGAACTATCCAATATCGAATTACAGATTTTTAAAATTGCATATTGTGTGCCTACTATGAATTGCTATGTGGAAACTGCTAGGACCCTTAATAGTGGTATGGAGATAAATGTGCAGAAAATAAATCTGAACAGGTCTTTAGAGCTCAAACCAGATCCTATTTTACTAGTCATTGTTATATCTGTCAAACGTTCAGCCAGCAGACTGCCTAATGGGGAGCAGAGGCATTTCAAATGTATCAACATTCAGGTTTGCTAACTCAAGGTTGCCAACTCTCATGTTTTTTTGTCTTTTTCAAGCTTTCATGCTCTATAGAATCTCAAGGGAATGAATGGGAAATTAGTCTAACCTCTCTGTGCAAGCGAATAGAGCAGAAGACTATTACTCGTTGTTTTGCGTGATTACATCCGGCTGGGTTTAATGTAAAACACTGAGAAGACATTGGCTGCTCCTCAAACCGCTTAGCCTTTTTATTGTCACTAGCCAGGAAATTCAGTGAACAGATTTGAACAGGAACAGGATGCAGCTGTTAAGAGTCAGGATGTCTCTCCTTCCAAAATTGCTCTGATATCACTCCATCCCACAGGGGTAACACATGCTAAGGTCCTCACCTACTGATGTCCTTGAACTTAAATTTCAGTTTGCTTTACTTTTGTCTCATTGTCACCTGTCCTTCTATCAAAAGTGTCTCAAAAATGATAATTTACAAATGGTTAGACAAATAGACAAAAACACCTTTGGAAATTATCCATTACAAAAAGTGTGGACTTGCTGCAATATTCTTTCTAAGACTGAAGACTACAGAGGAGAGTGTGAACACTGACAGAGATTTCTCCTAGGTGTGAGTGGTGAGCGCAGGTGCATTAAGAAAAATGGGACTGCATGGTAATGACTTTGCTGTGGGGTTCAAACCGCCATCAATGGACAACTTGACACCTGTACACCAGACCCCTTCAAGCATTGTGCTGAGAGACGGGGGAAGGGGGAGGGCCATCCTTCCCCTCCAGAAAGAGTGAGGCCAGTAATGCTTTCCTGCAACCTTGTCCCAATGATTGGACCACTTAGAAGGTTGCAGAATCTTCAAGCTCCATTTATGCAAAATCTCCAACCCCAATTGCCTCAACAAAAGCTGGCAACACCATTCAGCCCTCATTATCATCAGCATCATTATTTTGCAAGTGGTCAATTGAAGGTGACTTTCTAAGTGGAGTGGTCATATCATAAGAACATTCTAGCCTTAACAAACCCATGATTTATGGCTTAATATAACAGTAAGTTAGATAGCATGCTAATTGGGCAGTCAGACAAGACCTTTCATAAAACTGCAGTTAACACAATGTGCCATAAAGTAATCAGTTCCTACACAGTGAACAACGTTCTATACCGTAATACACTGTCATATCTCCTCGGCCATAAATGCTTAAATTGAAGTAATTATACATACAGTTATATGAGGTCAGGGTAGAAGTGTCTGCTTACAAATGGCATTTTGGTAGGCATCATGGGTGGATGCATATAAGTCAGATTTAAACCATTTAATCTACCTAGTGATCGATGTAGCTCAGTAAAACACTGCATGTCCTATAGCAAAGGTCACTGATTCAGCCACTGAGTAAATGCCACTTGCAGAGATAGAGACACTTGTAATAATTCATTTATTATCCACTCTGTGGGTGCAGTGTGTGTTCTATAATCTACTAAAGTCATTCAGGAAGGGGTGGCATCCTTGGATCTGTCAGGATCGGTCAACTGTGCTTGATGGGGTTTGTCACTGGCTATGAAAAATCAGACAGAAAGAGACAAACTACCAGGAATTGACCACACTGGGCTTTCCATGACAACACCGAGTGATACATGCAAAGTGTATGATGTAAAGACCATTAGCAATTTGTGTTATTTAAAAAAAGTAATGTACATTCATGGGCTTAAAAAAATTAATTAAAACATGCATAATTTCCACATGAATTAAATGTGTTATGTCAAGTTTGTCCTTGAGTTTACCTATTTTTACATCATGCTGACGTAATACAGTGCTGTGCAGAGACGACCCTTTCATTCATTTACAGGACCCATATTCAATGGGTCTATGGCATTTATTTGATTTTAACTGTTATATTTTATTTTTAGATGACCATTTCCAGTCTCTCTGTCTCTTTGTTACTATGCCCTAAGACTGATTCATAAATTGCCTCCGGCTGTCAAGTATCGTGCTTCATTCAGAACGCAGTCCAGGTTGAAACACTCAAGTCTTTGATGAGTAGGCGGGACTAAACTGCTGAAGCCTGCATCAAAACACAATCTTCTGTGACGTCATTAAAACAGTGAACTACAGTGAACTACATATGTACTGCATGCATTGGAGATTAAATTGTATGTTCAGAAATTATGTTTTTCGGAAAATTTGTACAATATGGTTTTGCATGATATGGGCCCTTTAATCTACAGTCAAAACAGTCATGAGGAACAAGGTATTTCAGCATCAAGAAAATACAGAAACTAGAGAATTGACAGAAAATTACCCAGGAGCCTCAAGAACTGTTTATAACATGAACATTCTCACAATGAAAGGATGGGCTTAACAATTGTGATTTTTTTTAGATCTGAAGCCAACATGGAGCTTAATTTTCTTCTCTGTCTCTCAGAAGTGAAAGCTTTCAGTGCTGTTTATCTGAAAGGGACAGTTTTGGTGCTCTACCAGGTCCTGCATGGCTGTTAGTAGTCCTGTTCTCTCTATTTTATATTCTGTTTTTATAACACAGGGTTTCTGTGTTTTCTGTGCAAGAGGTTTCTGATCTCCTCAAATATCTCTCCTTTAGACATTATAAATTCACATGAGAAAGACACAACCGAGGTTATTGTGGTTAGTTTCTTGTTTGAATGTGTGTCTCTTCGAAGGGGAACATAATGTCAGTGAGAACTTTGGGAACAGCTTTGGTTGGGAGGACATAGCTGCTACGGGTTGGGTTTTAGATTGGAAGGATCTTAGTACAGCACATAAAAGTAAAGACTGGACAAAATAACAATAACAGAACTGACATAAGAGTTGGTGTTGGAGGCTTTTGTGTAGTTTTATGCTAAGTGTATGCCTTATTTTTGTCTATACGAAAGGTTGACTTCTGACCTTTTCACAATACTGCTTGTTTAATTCATGTGGAAATGTAAGCAAATTCAATATATCGCTCTTTTCTCATGCATACTGTCAGAGTGTATGTACACAGTCACTCAATCACTTATAAACGACAGTAACACACAGCCCACTGGTCACTCACAGACCTTTTAATTTACTAATGTCCCCCTCATGTGGAAATTTTCTCACTGATTGTCACATCTCAACTCCAAAAGTGTGTCCAAAACTATGCCTCTGACCTTGGACAACTACACCAAATCATTTTTTTCATATGTTCCATTTGCATAAGCCACTGAGTAAACTGCACAACGAGTATCAGCCAGGTTAGACCGCAAGCGCCACCTATATCAGTGTGCACACACCACCAGGCCGATATTCTTATCTCACATTTCCACTCTCTGGATTTGACTGATTGATTTTATAATTCCACAAACAGCTGGGCGGAAAAGTGGCTTGGCAGGTCTCCTCCCAGCTCAGCAGCCCTCTGCATGCTTCAGCGCTCTCATACGAACCTCTGACTCCTAATTCAATTCGCTTCCTCCAAATTAATACCATTAGCACGATGTTTTGCAGTTAAACACATCAGCCCAGCAGCCAGTTGGCCAATCCCCTGCAGACTTCGGACAATGCTTAGGGGAACTAGAGGGAGCACAAATCAACAGCCTGGCTATTGATGGCTGATATGGATCACTCTGAGATGAGGGGAGGGGAAGGGAATAGAGGTGAGGGGAAGCAAAAAGAGGAGGTCAGTACTGCTGCAGTGCTGGACAATATAACAAGTATAGAGGCTCAACTGTATTGTTCTCACACAACAGTGGCGTTTAGTTTTACACTCTTAAAACATTGCATAATGCCACTGGAGAACTTTCAATGGATGTTTTTAAAAGATTGTACATAATGTGGTCCTGTAAACATTAAAGGTTTTAACATACATATATTTTTTTCATTTTAAACCATTTTAAACATCATCTCTCCATTTTTAAGCAGTTTTAAACAAGCTGCATCATTTGTGGAAAACGTGAGTGTCAAGGGAGTAGGAGTTCCCATGAGAGAAGAATGGGGTTAAAATTAATATAAATATTAGTAATGAAGTCTGTAAACGATCTGACATTATGATAATATTGTTATTTTGTATCCAATCAGGACTGCCCAGTATTACAGAGTCAGTTTTGCTTTAAGGTTAAGGAGGATTAGCGAAAGCAGCCACAGACCAACATTTTTTGAACACCCACTTATATGACATTCCAAGGCATCAAATATTGTTCAGCAAACCAATTGGGTGAGCCTGAAGATCTGTATTCGGAACCCCTGCTGAAGTTAGTATTTATAACCTTGACTGCACTGCTGTTGTTGTCGTGGCTCACTCCAGGTTCACTGTTTGCCGTTTGCAACTTTTGCCTGCTAGCAAGAGAGAGGCCTAAATCTTGAGGCAATGTGTATCCTAGCAACAGCTGCCGGGCGCCTTCCCATTCTAGTGCTGCCTCAAACTGAACAGCTACGAGAAGCAGAACATGTCACATGACTTCAGGACAGCTGGGCTGCCAAAGCAGTAAAGTGTAGAGATGGTAAAAGCCAGTTCTCACCAACAGTACAACTTTTTCAGGGCCAATTGCATTGTTCCACATTAAAGACAAATAGTACTAGAGGATGTAATATCAGTTCCAGTTCATCAGTATTTATGTCTATGCATTAGTTTAAGTAAATGCAAGCAACGTGTTTCCTTTGTAATAAATGAAATCATTAAGATTTGTGTTAAATTAACAAAAGGAAAACAGAAAAAGGAGCTAAATGAAATGTCATGCCAGGATCCCAGTTTTACATGTAAACCTTTGCAAAGTATTGCCAGTGATTTATGCTGCATAAAAAGCGTTAATCGTTTGTTTTATGTTCTAGTTTGACTCGCTTGCTTGTTTTTCTAGACTCTTGATTTTTGTCTCACTCTGTTTGCTTGCTTGCCTTACTGGACATTGGCCACAGCTGATCATTTGTTCTGTATGGTTATTTGGATGTGTTTGCCTGTTGGACTGCTTTCTGATTTAAGGAATTTCTCTCATATGTATTTTTTGTTGCACTCAACCGATTGGAATGAACTTGGTTGCAGTTTATACTCTGTATGTGGGTCCAGTCTGGTCATATTAGGACATTCAGTACCAGCGCTGAGTTCATTAACTTTATTCAGGCAGCCATAAAGATATCTGACACCAAGACAAATCTGGAAAATATTGTGTCATTTAATTTTAGCAATATTACCCGGCAATAATGGGAGCCAGCAAACCTCCAGCAAAACTACAGCACTGATAGTGAAAAGCATAGAAATGCATGAAATGTGCTGAAATATGCTGTTCTTATTGAAAGTGTTGTTCACGGCGGAAACATCAAACACTACAACAGAAAAGTACTACCTTGAATTTGTAGTGCATTTCCAGCACTGCAGTAAATGTGAGCACAAGGGTTTCTAAAATGTGAGAATTAAGTGTAGGATTAATTAGCATGCTTGCAGAGCCAGTCATTTTGGGGCATGACAGTAAGCAGCAAAGGCTCGCTGATACTTCAGCATGTGTTTCCATTACAGTGGGGGAATATTAGCTGTAACGAGAGCAAAGCTATGCACTCGTTTTCATCCCACTCACTCTGGAAGCATGCTTCCCCTCCCCCTATTTTTTCACGCCTTCCAACGTCCCAACCCCCCACGACCCCTAGAATCTTGCCTGGGTCTGCCAATGAGTGAGCATCAACTGTATTCCTTCCTAGATACAGTGCACTTTGGGTCTGGGGTATCCCTCCCCACACCCTCTCTCAAACACCAATCAGACTGCAGACCCCAACGATTCCGCATCGGAGCCTTTCTGTTTGCCACAGCGTGCAATATGGGGCTTTTCATGCTTGCTACCCTGCAGACATGAGGGCTGCCTGGTGATGCCATGCATGCTTCAAGACAATGGCGATTACACCCAGGGGCACATACATGCATTAATTTAGATTTGTTGGTTTCAGTTGATCTGTGGAGAGCAAAATGTGTTTCCATGTACCATGCACTTTAAAAAAGGAAAATCCTTTGATGGCTCTTGGCTTGGATGCATGGTCCTAGGCAAAAATGGTATATAACTGTTCTTTAGGGTGGAGGATCTTTTAAAAGGTTCTTCGTTAATCTCATCCTAAGGCCGGTAGAAGTCAACTCACTTCGACAGTGCAAATATTTTAAATTTAGTGCACTTATTTGGGGCAGCTGGTGGCCTAGTAGTTAGGGTTTATGTGTAGTAGAAGGTTTTATGTTCGAATCCCGACACTGCTAGCATCACCAGTGAGGTATCATTGAGCAAGGTGCCGTCCCCAAACACTGCTCCCGGGGCATCTTTCATTGGTGGCAGCCCACTGTTTCACCTCGTGAATGAGTTAAATGCATAGAAAGAATTACGCACTGTGTGGTGTGTTCACACGTGACTATAAGGGGCCACTTTTTTCATGATCATTCTTTTAAAAAACTTAATTAAAGCATTCTTTAAGGCAACGTTTCCAAGTCTGGTCCAGCACATTTCAGTGCTTCCTCTAATTTTAGAAAACTGTAACATTACTCAAGCTTCAAAATGAATCCAAAACTTGTTGGATCAACACTAAAATGTGCAGGCCAGTGGCCTTCCAGGACTTAGGTTGGGAAATAATGCTCAAATGAACCAATTGCAGTTCTTTCAATCCTACTGTGAAGGAGCTTTAAGAAGCATTAAACTCTTCAGGTTTTTGGGTCCTATCTCTACTGCAGCACCTCACCAAGACCTCTTTCGCGACACATACTGCCGTTGCCTTTGATTTGCCCTTGTATTTGCAGACGCAGCAGCAGAATATAAGTGGAGGAGCTTTTTAGTTGTTTACATAAACAGATACTCAGTATCAGGTTCTAATAGTTGTGATTATCTCTTAAAGTGTTGCTTTCTGGGAGAATGTCACTCACCAAGCCCAAGGACAAACAGGATCAATAGCAGCATCCTCGGAAACCTCTCAAATTACAAGCTATGTTACTGGCAGAGTGAGATGACTCAAGCTCTAAATGGATCACCGTTAACACAAAGTCTCTATGGCAAGGCAGAAATGCAACTTGAGCCTGTTTAGGAATGCACAAATATTCTGACTAGTCTACATTCAAAACATACAATGTGAAAAAAATATAAACCTTATATCATGTTATCAAATCAGTGGAGGAATAAGCTAATATCCATCCATTATCTACCCCTTATTCCTGCATTCAGGGTCGGGGGGAATAAGCTAATATGCATTTCTAATTTCCTTAAAGGTCAGCTATCACCAGAGAAAACTAAAATACATAGCAAGTTTCCTTTTGTATATGACTGGTAATTAGAATTACCAATGGTAAACAGAGGTTTTATTATGTTCAAGCTGAATATAAATTATTTTTAGATGCTACATATAAATAATTTTAATTCATTCATTTCAAAACCTTCATTTGAAATGGTAAGTCAAAATCTGAATTAACTACAGAATGAAACTAGCTGCATATTTTACATTTGTGTGACATATTAAAATGCAATATTAGTGTCAAAAACAAGAACTGAAGCTGAAACATGAATGTTCTATCAATGTTAGTGGAAGAGACATACCCTAATAGATTAGTTTCTACTCATCCATTTTTGGCAGGTTTAACTGTGTTCAGACATAATGCAGTGGGCTTCATTGCAGTATTTGCTGTTGATCACAATGCAATTCAAAAACACAAAGGAGTGATCAATCAAGAACAGAGCTCTGCCACTTACGACTGCTGTAGACTGCTTGGCCGATTTCAGTGGGAGTGGTTTGGTTTTGTTGTGGTTTCTTTTTATCTCTTGTTATTAGGAAAATAAATGATTAATTATAGCTCTTTTTGGAAAATTTGCTGTTGTGATTGCTCTTAGGATTTTTAGGGCCAATTGTTATTGATATGTTACAAGTAAGACAGAGTAATGCTAAAAGATATTCAGCTGAAATTCCACTACTTGGATTCATTGGGACTCATAGAATCTCAGCCAGTAAAATAATATTTGTATAATATTTATTATATTTTATTCATAACTCACAGAAACAAGTGGCAAATTCTGCAAGAAGTGAGGATTTTCAATCATTGCAGTGTGTATGTTTGTAAACATCCATGAGATATTTATAGATCTGAATTTGATTAAGTTATTGTGTCTACAGTTTTGTTTGGCAGAAAAAACAATTTGTTTGTTTAATTGTTTAATTGTTTAACACTGAAATAATCAGAAAAAAATCTGTTGACACAAGCCTTGTTGTAAAGAAAGTTCTAATTGAGTTTATTCATTATTTTGATTACATAAGTTTGATAAGTGTCGCAAAAAGAGAGGAACAGTCCAAATTGTTAAAAGTACAGGGAACAGTCAATCACTTGATCAAGTTAATGGCTGAAAACGAACAAAGAGAAATCATTTCTTGCCCTCCAGCACTCTATCAGGAGCCTGGTAAGTGATGCTGAACATTTGGACCCCTGGTCCGTTTCACTGTAGCAAAAACAGCAGCTGCTACATTTCTCCTTCAGTTGAGAAAAAGGTGAAGCAACTCCTGTTGCTGTCAAGCTCTGGTTTGGCAGATTTGATCGCATTCTAACGCAGACACGAAGGAAAACTGGCTGACTCAAACATGGTCTCATGCTACGCAAGTTCTCTTTCACTATCTTTGATCTCTTCAGCGCGGTACATCAGACTTGAAAAGACTCCACAGTCAAAGACAAAAGAGCTCTCGCTTGTTCCTGAGCACACAACTGTCAGGGGCTGGGGTTTAAGAGGGGGAATTACCGCTCAATCTCCGGCAAACGGAGCCGGGGAAATGGACGTGTTCCGGCGGCTGGCTAAAGTCCACTAGGGTTAATAGGAGCCACTTGTTTCTGCACGCTGTGCACACAGGTAATTGTTGTGCTCGGCCAGGCAAGCCTGCTGGATCAGAACACATTTCACACTCTAAACAGCCTGCAGTGCCAGTCAGGAGAGAGAAATACATGTACACACACACACACACACACACACACACACTGACTGGTAGAGAGACAAAGAGGGGGAGTGAAAAGAGGAGAGCCAATTAGTGAGAGCAGGAGACTGTAAGTCAAGGAGTATATGGTGTAAAGCTTAAAATAGTGCAGGTTTTCAGAAAATGCCCTCAGAATCTCTAAAACACACATCTAGCATCTCTATGTTTCCCTTAATCATGTTCAAATTCAAATTCAGACCAACGTGACCTTTTGATAGAGAAAAGGCTTGTTAGTGAGAGTCACCATCAACTAAAATCACAGTTAGGTCACCATTACATATACAGCTACGTGCAAAAGTTTGCATACCCCTGATCAAATGGCATGTTTTGTTAAGTGAGAGTAGATATACTTCTACAGAAAACACACATTTTAATATTTATGGTTCATGGCTTTCCCCAACGTGTTAAATTCTACAATTAGATAAAAGCTGTGCTAAAAAAGTTCCTGTAGATTGCGTCATATTTCCACACAGAAAATCCATAAAAAACATTTCAACACAGGTATGCAAATTGAAAGGCAATGAGTCTTTAGACAGAAATCAGAATTATTAAAACAAAAAAAGCAATGAAGGGCTAAAGACACAGATGATGAGATAAACAGGGCAGCACAGATGGCTCAAAGCCACAAATATGACTTTCCAGGATTTCCAGTGTTTATCAGTGAAGGCATTCAGTGCCTTTATTCTTGTTGATTTATCATTTATGATCCATGTCTAACTGTGACATTTTTTTGAAATGTGGGTCATGGTGCCTGTATTCTGCATGGCAACCAATGAGCAGCAGCAAAACAAGAGCTGCCCACTTACATGCAGAAATATAAACACACAGGTTTGTATTACCATCCTTGTGGGGTACTTCTGTAGTACTGGTGCTATATACTGAAATACTACATGTACAGTACTGTGCAAATGCTTTAGGCACCTGAGATGCAGCTATTTATCTGGACAACAATTATTTTCAGTTTTTTACAAAAACAACATTTGATGAAATACAAATATGGTTAATACAGTTTATATAAGTTAGTGTACTTCCTTTTTTGCTTCCTTATGGCAGCCCATTATTAATGTAATTGTAATTATGAACCCATACTTGTTTTGGCTGTTCAACGCTTTATAAATGAAAATCAGGTCATGCTGGTTGTGGAATGTCTGTAACGGTTCTGTGCAACAGCTGGTGATGTCAAAGAAAAATCTGGATCGAAATTTGTGTCATTCTAACCCCCTCGCAAAATATATCAGACATATATTTTACAAGCAAATACACAGTTTGATGCTGAAATAAATGTTTTAAACAATATCAATCTAAGTACTGTATACAGTGCTGTACTTCTTTAGGAGAATCTGCTAAATTACACATTTTCCATCACCTCGGTCACATGTAGTCAATTCAACACACACACACACACAGTTAGTGAGAAAGAATTGATGAACAGTGAACAAATGTGTGCTAAATTGACACACAGAGCCTTTGTCCTCATATGAAGCAGCTAGTTAAGAGCTTTTAGAACAAAACATTGCCAGACAGGCAAACATATTGCAGCACACAATACAGCCACTCTCTGCACTCACACGGGTTATGACCATATGGTGACAGATGGTTCAGAGGTGAAATGTCACACTCCAAGTATCCTCCCCTCCAAGATGCACATATATACACACATAAAGACACACATAAAACATAATACTCACAGACACACACACAAACACACACACAAATAAAAAATTGGACATTGTGAAATTAATGCAAGCTTGATTGAGGATAATGGCATAAATATTACATTACCAACATACTAATGGTACATCACACAAGCACAAACACTTCTTTACACGATCACAGGGTTATCCTGCAATGACACAGAGAATCACCTGCACCATGTATTTGTAGGACCAAAGGGATCACAAAAACACAGTATTGTACACAGGCCTGTTTATACAATCTATCCATTATCTCAAGTGTTTATCCTTAACCAGTGTTGCAGGGGGCTGTTTGGGTCTATCTCAGCACTTATAATTCAAAAGACAGTCCATCACAGGGCAAACACAGTCAGACACACATTCACACCTAGGAGCAGTTTAGCGTGTCCCGTTCATTTTACATGTCTTTGGACTTTGAGAGGAAACCAGTGCACCCAGTGGAAACCCATACAGACACAGGAAGCAGGAAAACATAGTACCTTTCAATCAAATCTACAAGTCCATATTCAGACCACCAAAATGCTGGTGAGATTCTTATGTCTGCAAATAATCACACAAAAAAAAAAAGTCCTGAGCAGAGCTGTCATGAACTTTAAAATGAAAGGAAACGTCAAAATAAAGCATCGTAGTAAAGTGTCTGTACTCCACAAACAACCAAAATGCAAAGACCATGATGGGACCATTAATCTCCTCAGCTATGGTAGAATCTTAGTCTTCTGACAGCTTTAAATTTTAAGACAGAGGGATACTGGAGGGATAGAGTACCATTCGTCCAGGAAACACTCTGTAAGTTTGTTGTTTTGATGATAGAAGCCCTCGAATGAGTTGAAATCAGGTGACTATGAAAGCCATTGCTTGATTTAAACTATGATTTGCATCATTTTACCAGAAACCATTCAGTGACCCATCCTGCCCCAATGAGAAGGGCACTGTCATCCTAGAAGAGACCTTCTTCTATCAGGATAGTAAGGTTTCACCAAAGGGAAAAGCTAATCCATCTGTATAACTTTGTATTGATTTTGCAATGACCATTTCCTTGAAAGTGATAGGTGGACTATACTAGAAAAATACCCCCACAGCATAACAAAACAAAAAGACCCCCTCAATGCTGGGGTCAAGTGAACAGACCTGTATAGTTCTCTTGGCATATACCACACATGCACTCAACTATGTTTGGAGAATTTGGTGATGGATCACTCATCTGACCATTTGGCATTTTTCCATGTGTCTGACCTCTCAGATGGACTTTGTAATGAGGGTTTTAAGCACTGCCCTACTACAGTATCCCTTTGTACAGTGGGGCAAAAAAGTATAAATGCTTATTTTCCACCATAATTTGCAAATAAATTCTTTAAAAATCAGACAATGTGATTTTCTGGATTTGCTTTTCTCATTTTGTCTCTCATAGTTGAGGTATACCTATGGTGAAAATTACAGGCCTCTCTCATCTTTTTCAGTGGGAGAACTTGCACAATTGGTGGCTGACTAAATACGTTTTTTGCCCCACTGTATGTAGCTGTAGACAGACAGTTCTTGCTGACACAGTCTGATCATGTCCTGCACTGATATTTTCAATCACCCGAGAAACAGCTGCTCTAGTTTTGCTTTACCTGTCATGCTAATGGTCAACTAAGCCTGTTCAGTATTGGTTACACACACCCCAGAGCACAGAAGGATGTTAAATGCTAAACTGTATCATGTAGTACACTGATCTAACCGCATCTGCATTCACTATGTTTCTCGACTCATTCAGGCAGGCCTTTGTCAATCATCTGGATTTTGGATCATTTAGACATCTAGACTGTCAGTCTCTTCATGAGCTGTTTCAGCTGAGCTGGTGTGCGGAATGGCTAAAGCAGTGCGGGGCAGAAGTTCCTCAGGAGCAGAAACACTTACCTTGGACAGGGTTAACCTTTCACAGTTTTTGGGGTTATAAATATTTCCTTAAAGTCAGTGCCTTTTGCCAGACCTCTACAGCGGTTTGCCACTTTAGTATTTGGTGTTGGTATTAATACTAGGATATCTGCAGCTACTGTTCATTTTACACAGAAAAAAGATCTGACCAATTTGCTACTGTAAAAGAAACTTACAGTATCAAGTGAGGCAGCATGTGGCCTGGTGGTTAGGGAGTTGCCCTTTGATCAGAAGGCTATGGGTTCAGATCCCAGGACCACCAGTGGCATCACTGAGGTACACTTGAGCAAGGTACCATCCCACATTGTTCTCACTCTGTGCTGGGCTGTGGTGTTTTCCCACATGACTATAAGGGCCACTTTACTCACTTTACTTTTGGCTAACAGTGGTGGCTTTTGGAGGTTTGGATTCAAAAGTTGCCTTGTGGTCTCTAAGTGCAGCATAACACTTTGAGGAGCGTGAGGCTTTCTTCAACACAGACTTGTTAACATGAACACAGAAACAAGCTAGCATATTTTAAAAGGATTTTTTAGTAATGCAGCAAAAAGTGCTTCTTTTAATCTGTTAAGCCCCTCCCTCAGTAGTGAGTTCAAATTACATGTACTGTTGTGGAAACTCATAATGGCAGCAAATGATTCCAGCGAATGGCGCAGGCACATCAGACCCCAGCAGCTAATTTTTTATCTAATTAGGTTCCAATCTGAGAGTGCTCCTTGGTGAAATCAAACAGTCTGAGGGTTCAAACAAAATGACCCCAGTAATGACTGCGTGTAAATTACATGCAGATGAGAAATTCCAGGAAAACCGACCTTAAGATGTTCACACAGATGTCACGTGATGTCCAGACAGATATTGATTATTTCTAAGAAAAACAGAGACACCCTCAGCATGAGTATCAGTGATTATGTGATGCAAATCTTAATTAGATCGTTACAGAGCAAATAGCACCTGCAATCAAACACCATCAGAAAAAAAGCATTCCTTTGAAGGAGCCAAAACCCATTATAGCACCAGAGCTTTTGTCTGAGTATGTTAATAACAAATCACTATGAGGCAACTGCTAATTCATCTAATCCAATACATGATAATTATTTTGACAAAGAATGAAGATGAAGCTGTAGAGACTGGCTCAAAACATTCATTTTAGCACATGTCTATTTACATGATTAAAAAACTCACTTCATTCTTAGCAGTTTTAATCATATTGAATCTTCAGATGTGAGATGGGCTTTATTATCATATTCATAAAACTTCAAACAAGCTGGATGTTAACATGCTTGTCTCTTTTTTGATCATGGTTGCAAAAAGGGGCTGATTAATATGGTGTCCCACATAACTTCCTTTTCATTTTTCTATATAAATGTTTATATCAGAACTGTAGAACATAAACATATGTGCAAAAATGTTTGTAAGTAATTCTTACAACTGATGCTTCTATTTATTTATAGTCATATGCAAAAGTTGTTATTTTTCATTAAATGCTCTGACCCAGATGTCTGGCCGATTTAATTTGTCACCAAGGTCTTTATGACTGCCCACCATGAAAACTGACAGTTCAATTATTATCTAATATATTCCAGAC
This sequence comes from Brachypetersius gabonensis, assembly GCA_037577145.1. NCBI lineage: Eukaryota > Metazoa > Chordata > Actinopteri > Characiformes > Alestidae > Brachypetersius > Brachypetersius gabonensis. Next base: position 18,462,119 of record JBBJLR010000145.1, read on the forward strand.
CTTAACATGCATGGTTAAATTCAGCAAATAACGAAACAGTCTGTGTATGTGTGGGGAGTGTGTGTTACTGTTTTCGTTATTTGCTGAATTTGAGATAAACATGTGTAAATAAAAATAAAATAGGGGCTGTGTAGAAGTTATGACTCATTTGTGACTCAAGTAGTCATCTAGAGAAGCAAAATCATGATTCAGAACTGAAGTGACTGGCTATATACAGTGAGCCTTGAAATTATTCATACCCCAGGCAACTTTTCACTTAAAGTTGATTTTATTCAACCAGCAAGTCATATTTAGACTGGAAATGACATAGATGTATGCAAAAACATAATACAATGATGTACTAAAGACATCATTGAGGAAAAAAAACATTTCTCAGCTTTTATGT
>JBBJLR010000145.1:18468555-18486276 GCA_037577145.1 Brachypetersius gabonensis
TTTAATTGATTTCATGCCAGGCCCAATAAAAAAAGTGTTCCTTTAATTTTTGTGAGCAGTGTATATATATATATATAGACAAGGAAATTAACAGTACATTGTAAACCTTTAACAGTGTTAAGATATTTTGTAAACTGTTTTTTATTTGAGAATAAACAATAAGCATTTGTTTTTCCATGATGAGGGCCCTTTAACTAAGAACTGTTTGTGCTCCAAGCTACTTGGATGGACAAGAGCACACTTATTCTGATTCCTTCCCCTCCAAACAGAGGACAAGAGGATAGGTCCCGCAGGGGGCTTGTCGAGACAGGAAGGATGTCATTATGTTGTTGTTTTCTGACCTGATTTGACATTTTAACCCAGTCTTGGCAACCAAACAGGAGCACTCAATTTAAAGACTTTATTCTATATACTGGAGCAGGCGCAACGGCACACTAAGCAGTCCATCTATTTGCAGACACAGCAAACCCAAATGCACCCGTGTGTGTCCAGCAGCATTCTACAGCTCCAATCTCCCTTCCACATGTGGCAAAAGGCAAACACAGTATAAACAGATCAGAGGAAGAGGAGACAGAGAGAGAGGCAAAGGGAGAGAGAGAGAGAGAGAGAGAGAGAGAGAGAGAGAGAGAGAGAGAGAGCGCAGAAGTGAGAGGTCGGGAGACAGCTTGCCAGGAAATGTTGAATCAGCTTGGGTTTAGCACTGCAAACCCTCTCCCTGACAGCTATGTCTTAAATAACCAGTCAAATGGGTAGAACTATTAAGTTTAATATTAATGTTTATCATGCTTATTTGTTAAATATGATTGGATATAAACATTCCTATATGCATACAGATGTAGCTTTATATCTCTCATATCCGGTATATGGTTTAAAGGAAAATAAAAACACATTTTATACATTAATCAAATGAGTTTTTATTACAAGTAGTTTAGATTTTTTTTTTCAATTGATCCACTCATCATGAACTGTATAAACTGATAAACAGACTGATACTATATAATTATTCTATTACCATTATTAATATTAGTAGTAATAGTAATAGAATCAACAATTATAATAATGTAAATAATAATTTACAAAAACCTCAGCAAAAATGAAAGGGTTACAAGGTTTTAATGTAAATATTTATTGGTTTCCTTGTTTGCTCTTTATTTTTGTGAGGTTTTATGTTGTTTTATTGTCTGTTTTTTAGAACAGTAACTGGCAGGTATGCAGACTAACATTAGCACATTTGTCACTCATGTGCAATAACAGTGCTGCTAACAAACGCACTCAACATAAGTGCTCTGAATCAGCATGCTCAATAGCCCCATGATAAATTAGTGCATTAACCAGCAGCATGTTCACCACTAAATCAAGCAGTCAGTGCTCTTTCTGATAACACATAAAATTAATAAATAAATAAACAGATAAATAATAGAGAAAACAACCAACCCCCCATCCCACCCCCCCAGTAGATAAACCCACAGAAGCACGAGAGCTGTCTGTTTGTGGTGGTGTGTGGCAGACAGGGGGCTGGCCTGTGCCTGCTGTTGTTTTTCTCCACATGACGCGTGAGGGTATGGTATGTGACAGCTCTCGGCAATGGAAGGAGTGACCTTTCATTTTCTTCTGATCAAGACTGAGCTTCATGTTGCATATGCCAGCAATAAATATGACAGTATTCCTACAGCTGAGTGAACCGTTGTTTACCTCTGTCTGCACAAAGCCCAAAGGGGGGGATTGGAAAGCTAATGATTTCCTGTGAAACCAGGCCAAAATCAGCCCAGAATGGTGTGTATGAGCATAACGAGCGTTCATATATCAGTAAATTAAAATAAGCGAAACTGGGCAGAACCGGTATTCTTACGCTCCAGGATCAACATAATATTCTTTAACACCGCTTACCAAGACTGGAGGCCAAATATACTTACTACTACTACTACTATAATGATAACAATAACAACAACAACAACAACAACAACAACAATAATAACAAGAAGAAGAATAATAATAAGAAGAAGAACACACACACACACACAAACACAAAATTTTAAGTGAATTGGTAAACTGCTCTAAAATATACCCACCAGGCCTCTTTAAATGCTGCAGTTTATGGTCATCAAACCCAAATAGATTTTGTAAAATGAATGTTAATCTCCTAAAATGGTTAATGATCATTTTGATTTAGTTTCCAGTATGATATCGCTTCTAGTTTTCGATTTATTTGTTCATATCATATATGTGTCTAAAAACATGGCTGATCAAAACATCCTGTATAAACTCACACAGGGGGACTCCGCCGCCTCTGAGCCCTGCCGACGTGGGCCCCTCTGCGGCACGCATGGCCAGAGGGAACCTGCACAAGAGAGGCTGAGCCCTGGGGTGTAGCACTCAGAGTGCAGCTTGCTAATGAGCCTCTTCCACACAGCTGAGTCAATCATTAAACCTTGATTGGCACTCCCTCCAGGCTTACAGCTCCACCAAGCCTGGATCTGAAACAAGCCCAGTTCCACTCTTAATGACCCCAATATTAACTGCTAATGTAGCCCCCCCACCATCTTTCTTGTCCCTCCTCAAACTGCTTGGCGAGTGGCAATAAAGAAAAACACTTCGTTCTCCCGTATGTCCACCCTGGCCTCCATTTTCCTAATCAGTGTGGATGATTAAACCGTCCCAGCAACAGCAATCCCATCAATATTTATGACTTATAAAGGTTGTGCTCTCACTTTCCTTCAAGCGGGCTGCAATTACAAATTCATGTAAACTGTTTGCACTGCTTTGCAATGGGAATGGCAAATTAATATTTAATGGTGGTTACACAACTGTGACTTTAAACAGGCAATTACGGTCCCATTGTGGAGCTTCACTTTTAAAGGCATCCGATTAAAACATAGATACAAGTAAAAAATAGCCGGAAACAGAATGTTAGGTTCTACCGTAAGACTGAAACGAAGAACTATAATGTATTTTTCTCTCTGTCTGAGACTGTAAGAATGTTAAATGTGCTAAAAATAAAAGGATTGTGTTGTGTCGTGAGATATTTTCTCAAGAACCCCTACTGTCAAACCACAATGACATAAACGCTCAGCTAACAAGCCCACCTCTCACCCAAAGTGGTCACCACAAATATACAGGAGATACAGGTCCAAATTAACACATTTTCTGACAGATTCTGTCCTAAAACCACATTAGGTTTTTCTCACTGACCAGTGAGGCAGAAAGTGCACTATTGTATGAAAATTTGGTTTTTCCACCTCCTCTACAACTATACAGAAATGTAACATCGCTGACACTACATCACATCTAATCTCTCGGGCAGGTCACCATGCTGTATCTTAACATCTGGTAATTGGCTCACAAAACAAACACATGTAGAGGTTCATAAAATGACCCATGTTGAACACACTCAGTCTTGTCCAACTGCATCAGGGACTTTTAATGACAGGAACAACAATCAGCTCACAAACATAACAGCTGTTAACTTAAGACCTTTGAGTACCACCAGCAATGTTCACATTAAACACTTTAGGGCAGCTGGTGTATAGGGAGTTGCCCCTGTGATTGGAAGGCCATTAGTTTGAATCGCAGGATTGCCAGTGGCACTACTGAGGTACCCTTGAGCAAGGTACCATCCCCACACACTGCGCTCCAAATGCTGCCCACTGCTTCACTTGTTGAATGGGTTAAACACATAGAAAGACTTTTCATATTGGTCACACTTTGTGCTGTGTTCACATATAAGGAACCACTTTACTTTACAAATGCATTATAAAGCAATAAAGTGTGTTTCCACCATTACACACATATTTGTGTGTACATTGTTTGTAAGTCATGACATCACTCTGTTCTATAATTGCATCACAATAGTTCCAGAGCAAGGTTACGTTCTTGAGAGTAAGTTGCATTATTAGGAGCAAAGGCTTCAAGACGGTCAGGATCTCGCATTGGCTGCAGTAACCTGAAGGTGAGTCTACATTCTGTAATTGATTTTCGTTTCTCTTTCTTATTTTTCTCTTTTTCCAGTGCAAGCATTTAAACATCTGATCAAATTACACATTTTGTTGATTTTCTAACTGAAAATGACTGCATACTATGTAGAAGAAACCAACTCTCTGTGAATTTTAATGCACAGCATTTATCTGTTTCAAAAAACAAGAACATAATATCTAAAATGTGCCAAAAAATTTAATGTCGCATTTGTTTCCCAATATGCAAAACTTAGTGGATAAACAGTAACTGTGCATTTAAACGTGCAGAAGTGTGTCCTCTGGAGAATGTGTACTTATTTTTGCTTGGAAAATCAAGAAAGCAAATCGTTTGACTGAGGCAAACTAACTTTTGCATATGACTGTAAAATCAGCAATTTAGAAGGTATAAGAAGGCGAGGAGCTGTTTTGTTTAAACGCAATAATAATGTTCTATACGACAATGAGGAACACGGTTTGGGAAGGAGGCTGTGCCCGCTAGTTGTCTCTGCTGCCATCTCTTCACTATTGAACTGCTGCTGCCATCTTGTGGTTCAACAGGTAAATACCACTACAAAGGTTTTTTGGAATACAGGTGAGAAAACAATATCACTGCTATTCCATCTAAATTGTTCAGTCGTACAAATTTAACATTGTCGTTGGTACAATAATTGTAATATTTGTGTGATAATGTTGCTCTCTGCATCATTTTATTCATAAGTGCCCACAGGGGAACTGGGAAGAATAGGCGTCATTCAGACTGGGCATCCGTGCCAATAATAACAACAACAAACAATAACAATAACAATACTATTACTACTACTACTACTACTACTACTGCTACTACTACTACTACTATTAATAATAATAATAATAATAATAATAATAATAATAATAATAATAATAATAATAATAATAACAGCAACAACTGAAAATAGTAATCAGCCCCGGGTGTTATTTAGAGATATTTGTATGCAAACGACTACAACTGTGACCTCCAACGTCACAAACAGTTTGTATAGATGAGCACGTGTGCAGTGTGTTTACATACTTACAATGTATTTTACCAGGGGCTGAATGATGTCCAGACCTGTTGTTTTCTTTAGCTTAGCTTCTTATGTTGCATTAAGAGTGTCCACGGGCTTGGCAAGGCTGTTGATTTTTTAATCTGTCTACTTTCTACATTGCTGACCTTCAATCACGAAGCTTATTTTTTATAAACTTCTCAGCTGCATGATTTAAGGTGGACCTGAAAAATTGGAAAGCTAAGCTAAACTCAGCCTTACGTGAAGTGAGCATACATATGGCAAACAGAGGAGGTGATTTCAGTCATCCACGTGACAGCAAGTGTAGATGTTGCTGTACACACATGCTGTACACACAAGGTGGAGGTACTTCTACACATCTGTGAAATACCTCTGGCCTCATAATTTAAACTACTGAAGAACTGCAGGTGGCATAAGATGAATTATTACACAAATTGAATGTAATTTAATTAGATATTTATGATTTAATTCAATATTCTTAAAGTGCATCCAAATTATCGTTCATGACGAGTCTATAATCCCCACAGACCTTTTAAAGGTGGTCTAATTCAGCCTGGACCAACATAACAAGCTCATGCTTGTGTTTGCATTGTTTCTAAACAATGGGGTGAAATCAATTGTTATGTCACCAGTCCTTTGATCTTCTCGGTTATATATCAGGCATCCAGGATCTCACAGGTCACATCAATTTAAAGTTAAGTGAACACACCACAGCACAGCACGGTGTGAACATGGTGAAATTCTTTCTCTATATTTAACCCATTCACCGAGTGGAGCAGTGGGCAGCCAGCGACAGCATCTGAGGAGTAGTGCATGGGGACAATACCTTGCTCAAGGGTACCTCAATGGTGCCACTGGCATACCAGGGACTCAAAGCAATGATCTTCTGGTTAGGCAGAGACAACTGCCTAACCACCAGGCCACAAGCTGTCCCAGTGAGATGCCTTTATAGCCTGTAAGTGAGGCTGTGTTCTTATTGTGGTTTTTACAAAATGGTCAGATGTAATAGCTATGATGTGAATGACGAGAAGATTAGGAGACCAGTTATGCTGAAATTTTAGCAGGAAGATGCTGGTTTCATGAGCAATAAGGAGTTTGAACATTCCTTTCCTTACATTTGGGAATAAAATGAGGAAACTTAAGGTAAAAATAAGAGTAAATAAAAATCAAACAATTCACAGAGGACACTAATACAACTGAGAAATGTGCTCCTTTAGAGCAGCTCCTTTCCAAGGGATTGCACAGTTCAAAAAAAGCTAACTTTAGTCTGAACTGTCTATTCAAAGCTTAAAGCACTTGTGGATTTTCCACAGTAGTTCACATTGCAAAGGACTATTTTGGTGAACACTGAAATCATGATTGACAAATCTGAACAATTTCCCTGACAGAGGAAAGCCCACATTTTTAGGTTTTGCAGAATGAAGCAAGTGCATTTTCTAGAATTGTTTAAGCCACCCATTTTTATCAGAGAGAGAGAGAGAGTCAAGTATTAATTCAAAGTTGTGTTTATTCTAATAGAGTAAGAGCAACAGAGTACATTAACTTGACTATAAATCAATTACATCATAATACATTTTTGTTGTATATTATTTAACCAATTAAGCCTCCTCTGGGGCACACCAGATTTATCTTTGTTAATCTTTGATTCCCTCCTCAGTATTAATTTATTTTATTTATTTATGTATTTATTTGTATTTCACAGCTCCCTTTTTCTTTTTGTACAGGTATAGTTGTAGCAACATCCCTTTGTGCTCACAGCTCCTGGCTGAACAGTGTGCGTTTGTGAATATTTGTGACATTCCATATTAGTTCCCCAATCTTTGGAGGTTGGCTCTCCAGCAGTGTGAGAATAATTGATTTAGCTATTTAACGGCCCAATTAAATTGGAGTCAGAGGTCTTCCCCCCATTGCTAGACAATAGCAGTTTGAAACAGTGAAGGCTAGCACACGCCTCCTTCGATGACTATGCAGCCTAACACTTTGTTCAGACTTCTGGCCTTGCAGCATATTCAAACACCTTCACACACTCTGAGCATGCTAAACACTTGATTCTGCAGCATGACCCTGATATGTCTCGAGCAACATGGGAGAGAAGTCCTGCTGTCTTTCCACCCAAATGAGAACATGGCCAATTAGGTTCTTGGGGACCCCAGCATAACACAATACCAGTAAGACGGAGCAGCCTCTTATCTCAGGGAAGTGCACAATTTACCTTCAGTCTTGTCACAGACGGAGCTATGATTACATTTTCAAATTCAATAATTCAAATAAAATCTTCCAATGTTGGTCAAAATAAGTTTTTGTAATATAACAACAAACGTTAGTAAAAAATACTTTCTAGATCAACTTAAGGGAATTATACTGAGGAAAGAACAACAATGTAAGCAAATGTAAAATTACGGTTATGTATGGCTAATATCACACAGTCAAGCCTGCAAGCAATCTATAGAAAACCATTACAGCAAATGAAAACAATTATGTCTAGTTAACTATGGTCCTGAACATGCAATGCTGTTACCTTTAAATTATTTCAACAATCGTTTGTCTGTTGCACTCGATGAGAGATTTCTCAACTAACATCAGCAGCAGGGTGTTTACTGTTATGGTGTAAAAACTTTGTTGCTTAGCTCTACAACTTCTTCTTGATTCTTTAGCCATTCGTCAAGAAATAATTGTATCTCAGAAAAGTAACTACATAAAAGAAAAATGTTCTTAACAGCTGTTAATTGCATTGCTAAGTGCACTGAATGAAGTGCATCTTCAGTTAAGTAAAATGTAGAAACAGGGTTTTGTTTTGACTGGCTCTACATATTCCAGGAGTAAGTTTGTAGCATAAATCAAACAATCATGCAAGCAAGCAAAACGTAAACAGGCCCTAGCCAGAGACTGTTAAATGTCCTCAGGTTTGAATGCACTTAGTTTGTGGGAATCACACTTGCTTGGCCTGAAGATCAAAGAACGGCTTGGTGCTCATCTTCAGATTCTCTTGGGCAGCAGCAGCAGCAGCAGCAGCATCGCCTGATCCACCGCAGCAGCCACCTTCTCCGTGACACAACCGCAGTCAGTATCTCAGTTCTCACCCTCTCCTCTTGCTCCTCTTCAACCTGTAAATGCAGAGCAGAGGTGGCAGCTGCCTCTTGTCCAGCCCACTCACGCACCCTGACATCTGCCACCTGCTGATCCGTCCTTCTCTCCTCTTCTCCTAATGGTTCTTCTGTCACTGTTTGCACAGCTTTGTCTGACATCCGCCTGAATCTGTCCATTTTTATTGCTGTTTCACTGAGGAGATGCTCCAGTCTCAGCAGGTATTCTTTTGTGCTTGCGTCTGTCCTCTTGCTCTTTAGTTGTTCAATCTCAATCAACATGCATTCCTTTAACAAAATGATTTCTTTCTCCTTCTCCAAGACTCTCTGTTTGTCCATCTCCCTCTCTTCACGAAGTGTCTCATTGTACCTTTCCATTTCAGCTTTCTTCAGCTCCAGCTCGATTTTCTCTTTCTGTATTCCAGCTCTCTCTAGTTCCTTCCTTCGAATGTCTTGCAATCTTTTCTCTAGTTCTTGTTTCATATCCTCTATCGTTCTAGCCATCTGTCCTATCTCCTTTTTGTAGGTAAGAAGGTCTCGGTTATGTGTCTTCTTCTCCATTACTTCAGAATCCATAGCAAGTTCTGTGATGCTTTCTGCATCTTCTGTTTGATCTTTCATTTTGCACTGTACACATGCATCCTTTGACTTTTCTTTATGGCTTGGTTTGACCGTGAACTCTTTTTCTCTGTCTTCTCTTCTCCTTATCTCTCCACTCATACCCCCCCTTTGTTGTTCTATGTCTGCTTCTATTTGCTGCAACTGGTGTCTTCTCTGCTGACACTGCTGTGTTAAATGTTCCATCTCCTCTCTCTGTTTCCGACTGTCTGCCCTTATCTGCTCCAGATCATTACTTTTCATTTGAATATCCTCCATGATCTTTCTCTTTTGTGCTTCAGCAACTCTACATTCATACTCTATATACTCCAACTTGGCATTTGCATTTTCAAGTTGTAATTCCCTTGTTTTTAAATCTTTTGCTCTGTTCTGAAGTTCAATCCTCTGCTGTTCAAAGTCATACTTTATGAGGTGAAGTTCATCTGCTTCTTTCATGGGTCTTTGTTCTACTACTAATGTTTGTGTCTCAGCATTAGTCCTTTCCGTTATTTTAGTTTTGTCTATTTCTTTTTTAAATGGTTGCTTCTTTTTCTCATGTGTCACTTTCTGTTCTGGAGCACCTTTGCTAGATTTCAGTTGTTCGATGTCTGTTTTGTTTTTTAGTTCTTCATCTATTTCTCTTATGCATTCTCCCTTCTTTTCCAGAATTTCAGCTCTTATTTGTTCTAGTTCATTTCTTTCTCTCATCAGTAAGACTTTGTCCATCTCCAGTTCCTCCTTCTCTCCTTCCAGTTCCTCTGACATAGTCTGCAAAGTGTTTTGGAGTTTCTTCATTTGCTGATTCTTCTCAGCTATGGCAAGTAATAATTCCTCATTTTGTTTTGTTAGTTGGAGCAGCAGGGCCTTATCCCTCTCCTTCTCCAGCACAGCTCCTGCCAGAATCATTTCAAGATTCTCATCCTTATCTTGGATGTCTGCCTTTTTGCGTGTCAGTTCATCTCTCTCTTTCATCACAGTTATCTTCATTTGTTTTAGCTCTTCCATTTCTGTCTTCAGTGATGCCCTTATCATGTTCATTTCTTGTTCTTTTTCTGGTTTCCCAGTGAAGTCATCTGATGTTTTTACTTTCCCTAATGTTTTTATTTCTTGCTTCATTGTTTCACCACCATAGCTTTCGTCGAAGTCTTCCCTATAGGTCTGTGTTTGAACATCCGTTCGAATAATTGGTTGTACATGTTCTATCCCTTCTTTCTCTGCTTTTTCTAATGGCCTCTTTTTGTCTTCAAGAGATTGCTGTTCTTTCACCATCTCAGCTTCTTCCGCTGAAGTACTTATACTCTCCTCAGCAATAAGGAGACTCTCTTCCTCTTCAGCTTGTGTTCTATAATGTTCTATGACTTGCTTCTTTTCATAGATTTCACTGTTTAGCATCTTCTGCTCAGTAATGTCGCACATCTCCTTTTTAAGCCGCTCAAGTTGGACAGCCATCTCATCTAATTCAGCCCTTTTCATCTTTGCAGTGTTCTCTATGTCCTCTGCCTCTTTCTGCATCAATGTCTTTTCTTGTTGTAATAAAGTTCTTTCATATTGTATGTTTTGTTGTGCAAGTTCTGTTAGTTCCCTTTGCTTTTCAAGATAACTTTCAAAGTGACTCTTTGCACACTTCAGGTACTCTTCAGTTTCTTCCTTGTGCTTCTGAATTTCATTTTTCTGTTGTTCAAGCTCCTCTTTCTCTCTTTGCATAGTTTTCTTGAACATGTTTCTCTCTCCATTAAGTGAAGACCTCTCTCTTTCAATCTCATCTCTCTCCCTCCTTATGGCTTCTATGGTTACATCCACATCTTGTTGCTGCTGGCCGATCTCAATCTGCTTTCTTTCAAGCTCACTCATCTCTTTTGTGAAAACATTCTTCAGATCTAGCAGTTCCTCCCTTTGCTTATGAAGATCTGCTTGCAACAGCTCTCGTTCTGTTTTTCCATGCTTCATATGCTCAGTATCTCTATGCTCTCCCTTAGTTTCCATTCTTAGAAGTTCTTCTTCAACTTGTTCAGAGGTCTTCTCTTCTTTTTCTGCCATTGCCTTCTTAGTCTCTTCCCTCAGTTCTTTAACCTTGGCTTCCAACTCATCCACCTCTCTCTGTAAGTTAGCTTGCTTGTGCTGCAGTGTACTCATTTTCTTTTTATATTCGTCCTTATTTTTTAACATTTCGTTTTGGCATCTTTGTAGCTCAGCATTCACCTGTTCCAGATGCTCCTTTTTCCTCTGGATTTCTTTAGTGATTTTCTCGAGTTCTTCTCTTTCTTTTCCAAGCTGGCATGCAATTTCTGATACACTCTCCCTCTCTTTCATTGTCTCCTCCTTGACTCTCTCAATGGTCTTAGTTTCTCTTTGTATTTCAGCCTTAATTGATTCAACTTCCATTTTCTCGTTGGCTAATTTCTGAATCTTTTCATTTAGATGATGAGATTTTTCTTCAGTTTCCTTTCTTATGGTCTCTAGAATATATCCATCCTTTCTGATTTGCTCTGCCATGTTATCCAGTTCTTGCCGTCTCATCTCAAGCTGAGTTTTAAAGTCATCTATCTCTCTCCACTGCTCCTCCAGTCTTTTCTGATGGTTTTGGATTTCATATTCCTTCAGGCTTGTTTTGCTTTTTTCATTTTCAATAGCTTCTCTCTGTATCATTAAATCAGTGTTCAACTGTTCCAAAACCTCCCTCTGTTGTTGCAGTTCTGTCTTTGCCATGCTATCTTTCTCCATTTGCTCTGCAGTATGCTTTTCCAGATTCTCCTTGAGTATCTCAACGGCTGCTTTGGCCTTCTCCAACTCATTCTTTTCATCCTGAAGCAAATGTACGCTGGCTTCAAGTTCTTGTTTCTGTCTTCCTGTGTCAGCTTGCACTGTTTGCATTCCAACATCATGTTTGTTGGTCTCCTTGATCATACTCTGCAAGTCTTCTTTTTCTTTTATGTGGAGAGCTATCATTTCTTCCACTCTCAACTTCTCCAGGTGTGTCTCCTCCATGCACTTCTCAATGTTCTCAGCTTTTCTTTGCATCTCCGTTTTCAGCTTCTCCAAGCTGTCTGCCTCCTTTTGAATGTACTGGCGATCCAGCTTAATTTTCTCTTCTTCTGTATCTAAATCTGATCGTTTTTGTTCAAGCTCTTCCTTTAATCTTTTCAGCTTCTGCTTGTCTTTCTCAACATCTTTCTTCTCATGCTCTAATTCACTTCGTAACTGATCACATTCACCCTTTTCTACTCTCAATGTCTCATGCACCATGTTCTCAATCTCTTTTCTCCTCTGTTCAGTTTCATCCTTTACTTGTTCAACTGCATACCTTTCTTTTCTGGTGGCTTCCAAGATGTTGTTTATCTCATACTGATGCTGTTGTATTTCAACCTGTGTTTTCTCAAGTAGAATTTTCTCAGCAGTCAATGTGTTCTTCAGCACCTCAGTCTCGGCTTGCTGCTTCTTTAGTTCTGTTTCCCACTGCTCAAGTCTGTCTCTTTTGAGGCTCATCTTCTCTTTCTCATCATTTATTTCCCTGGCTAACATTTCCAAGTCTGCATTCATGTTCTCTAGAGCTGTCCTTTCTCTTTTAATGTCATTTTCCTTGATCTTAAACTCTTGTTGCTGCATCAGTGAAATTGCATCTAGGTCATCACTTTTCCTCTGTATTTCTACCTTCATTTTTTCGAGATCTTGTTTCTCCTTTGTAAGCTGTTCACTGGCTGTCCTTGCATCTTGTAATTGGCTCTCAATCTCATCTTCTACGTATTTGTGTTTTTCCTTGGTCTCCCTAAAAATACCCTCGATCTGCTCCTTCTCCTTCTGCTGTTCAATGGCCACACACTGGAGTTTCTCCCTCTCGTTCCTGAAGTCTTCTAAGAGTTTATCCACATCATCCATCTTTTTCTGTAAATCAGACTCAGTCTGTTTCAGGTCATTCTCTTTTTTTCTCAGATTCTGTTTTTCAGCTTCTATCTCTCCTTTTTGGTCCTCTAACTGGGTTTGAATTTTATCAATGTGCTTCATCTCTGTCTCCATCTTTTCCTTTGTACTTTCAACATTCCCTTTCTCTTTCAGTAAATATGTCTTAAGATTTTCAAGTTCATCTCTCTCACTTTTAAGGGTTTGCTTGATATGTTCATTTATTTGCTGTCTCTGCATTTCAATCTCGGCCTGTGACTCTTCCATTTCTCTCTTTGATGCTCTCAGGATGTCATCTATATATTGCTTTTGTTTATACAAATCATCGCTTTTCTCTTCAAGTTCATGTTTCTCCATAGTCAAGGTGGCCCTCAGTTTCTCAATGAGATTACTCTGGATTTTTATTTCCTCTTGAAGGAGCAATAATTCATCTTTTTTGTCTTTGTTTTCTTTATTAATTTCTTCTTTTTGTCTCACAAATTCCTTTCTAGCCTCCTCTAGAGCCTCTCTTTCTTTGTCTGTGTCCTCCCTCTCAGTCTTGACCTTTTCTTGTATTTTCAAAGATATGTCCATTTCATCAACTTCTTTCTGCAACTCTTGCAGTTTAATTGCCAAGTCATGCTTCTGCCCTTCAAGGAGCTGATTATGACACTCTAATTCTGTTTTCTGCCTCTCCAAACCATCAATCCTTAGCTTCAAGTTCTCAGTCTTTCTCTTGGCTTCTTCAAAGAGTACCTCATTGTGTATCCTTTCCCCTTGAAGTTGCTCAGACTCTTCTGAAATACTTTCGAAATGCTGCATTTGCATTGTTTTTTCAGTTCTCAACAATTCCATTAAGTGCACATTTTCTTCTATAGTTTGCTTGCTCTCTTCAATTACAGCTTTCTGTACAATTTCATATTTTTCTTGTGCAGACCTGACTTGATCCATATCATCTCTTTTCTCAGAAATGTTGGCCATTATTCTGCCTTCTCTTGATATCTCTATTTCTTCCTTCATTTGTTTTAGCTGGTATCTCTCTTTCTCTAAATCTGCTTTCGTGTTTTCAATCTCTTCTTTTTCATTTAACAGCACAATCTTCATATGCTCAAGCTCTGCTGTTTTGATCTGCAGCCGTTGATTTGCAGACTCTGCAGCATTTCTAATCTCATCCAGTTCCTGCTCTTTTAGGTCAGTGATGTGCTTCATTTCTTTTGTTTTGGATCGAAGTTCTTTTTCGATCAGTTCTAACTCCATCCTCTTCTGGTTTGCCTTATCTATAACGTATTTTAGTTCTTTCTGCTCTTTGGAAAGTTGTCCGACCATTGCTTCAATTCTTTCTTTCTCTCTCAGAAGTTTCATTATGATTTCCTCTGTGTCCTCTGTTCTTTTCACCCTGGATTCTAGTTCTTCTTTTTCATTTTGCATGTTTTGTTGGACAAGTTGTAACTCTTCCTTTTGTATCTCAATATCAAGTCTCATCTGTTCCAGCTTATCTCTCTCTGTATCCAACACCTTCTTGATATCATCAATCTCCAATCTTTCTTTGTGAAGGTTAGACCTAACATTTTCTATGTGATCTTCCTTAGTCCTCAATGTCTCCATCAGGTTCTTCAACTCAGCTATTTGAAGTTTCACCGCATCCTTATTTGGATCAGATATCTCCATCTTCAACTTTCTGTAGTCGCCATCATCTAATTCCTCTTCCTTAGCAGCAACAGACTTAATTCCCAGATACTCTAGTGTGGATGCAAGCACTTCTGTATCCTCTTCCATGGCATCCTTTTCAGCAACAGTTTTAAATACTTCCTGCATTTTCTTGATCTCAGTTTTAGTCTCTTCTGTTCTGTCTTTTGCAACATTTGTGTCTTCATCCAGACTCTTGATTTGTTCAAGACTTACACTTTTGGTTGTTTCCAAATCCATCTCTTGTCTCACTTTCTGTATCTCTATAGTGATCGAATCTAGTTCTTCTTGTTTCTTCCTAATCTCACCAGAGATTGTTTCCAGCTCCATCTTCTTTCTCTGAAACTGGTGTTCCATTTCCTCTATTTTTTCCTGTGTCCTCTTTGTCTCCATTGCTACACTCTCCATGTTTTTCGTTATCATCTTCTTCATAATTTCTAGTTCCATCTTTTCATTGTCTATATTTTGCTTGTATGTGTGTATCTCTTCCTGTTGTCTTTCCAGGGCTGCTTTATATTTCTCAAGTTCAGTCCTCTCTTTCTTAATGATTTGTTTAATATTTTCTGCTTCTGTCTCTGTCATGTCAGGTTTCTCTTTGTCTGTTTTGAAGGACTGCATTTGGTCATTGGTCTCATCCCTTGCAAATCGTTCTGAAAAAGCAAGTGCATTTTTGTCCATTACTGCAGCAGGTGACGGTACTTGGTCTGTTAATGCAACACTATCATCTTCACTTGACTGTGTCTGAATATCCACTTTAATCCTCTCCTGCTCCATTTGAATAGGCTTCATGTCTATGCTAACATCAGTGCTTTCAGTTAGATCCTTTTGTCCTTGTACATCAGCTTTGATTTGGTCAAGCTCTGCTTGTGCGGTGTGTAGTACTTCTATTTGAGTGTGCACTTCCTCTTTCACCCTCTGTGTCTCTGCTTCTATCTGGACCAGGCTTTCTCTCTGCTTCAGTATCTCTACAGCCAGGGCCCTCTCTTCTTCCCTCAGACAGCGTATTCTTTTTTCAAGTTCATCCTTGATATGGGTCAGCTCACCTTCTTGTGTCACACTAACATCTTGTTCCTCCAGCTTATCTGGCTTCATTGGTATGTCTGTCATTTCTGTTGGTTGGTCTTGAATCTCAAGGATCTCCTTTGTATCCATTTCACGTTTTTGCGAAGCAAAAGCACCTAATTCAGGCATCTGAGTTAATGCTTTTTCAATCCGCATCTGTTTGGATTCATCTCTCTGGATTTCTAAAGACTTCTCCTTTTCTTGTATCTCATACAAGATTTTATTAAGTTCCTCTGTTTCTTGTTGCAACTGTTTTTGTTGATTTGCCATTTCATGTTCCCTCTGTTGTATATCAAGTTCAAGTTGTTCAAGCTTCTGTGTTTTATTGTTTAGTTTTTCTTTACTGAGTTTTATCTCCTCTTGTTGTTTGTCCAGTTGGATCTGTTTTCTTTCCAGTTCTTTCTTTGTGTTGTTTATAGCTTCCATATTAGTTTCTATATCTTGTTTTTCTATTTGTAATTCATTCATCAACTGACTAAGCTTCTCCCTTTCCTTTTTCACTTCTTCACTGACTATTTGCTCCATTTGTTTCTGTTCAGCTTTAAGTGCAATCCTCATTTTATCCAAGTCAATCCTTTCCTCAGTAATCCTGTTCAAACTGTCATTCTGTCGTTGCTCTCGGTCATTGATTTCAGTCTGTTTTAGATCAAGTTGAGATTTCATGTTTATGAGCTCAATTTTACTTTCTTTGATTTCATTCCTCTGTTTTTGAATTTCTTCCTGCAAGGATTTTAACTCATTCAGCTTTGTCTCTATGTCTTCTCTTTCCTTTTTCAAGTCATCTCTTTGTCTCATTATCTCAGATTCCTTTTTCAGTGTTTCTGTTTTGTCTATGTGTTCCTTTTCCTTGTGTTTTGTAAGCTGCAATTCCAGCTCTTCATTTTTTCTCTCTAACTCAGACCATTTACTTTGAATGTCCCTTTTCTCTTTCTCAAACAAAGCTTTAATATTCTCTGTCTCAAGTTCTTTCTTTTTTACCGCCTCACATTCACTCTTAATGTATTCCTTTTCTCTTAGAAGTTGAGCCTTCACTTCTTCCACTTGTTCTTTTTCCTTTTTTATCTTCTCCAAAACAGACCTTTGTTCCTCAGCCATTATCTGAGACTCTGCCTTTGACTGCTCAAGAGTCTTCATCACATTGTGTAGTTTTTGTTTTTCAGCTTTAATTTCCTCTTGTTCTAAGTCAAGTTTGGCTCTTCCTTCCTTGAGTTCTAAACCTAGGTGTTCCATGATTTCCTGGTTCCTTTTAATGTCTTGCCTTTCTCTCTTTATTTCATCCATCCACTCACCGACTTGCTTCCTCTCCTTTTTCAGTGTTTCTCTGATGTCTTCCTCTGTTTCTTCAGTACTTCTTACACTTTTCTGGTATTGTGTTGGCTTTTCCTCAAGTGTTTGTCGCTCTGTCTTTGTCTGGTCAAAGGCATTCTTAAAATGATCTTCCTTTTGCTGAATTTCAGTCTTGATCTGCTCTATCTCAGACATTTCAGCCTGGATTCTACGACGTTCAACTTCTAGCTCTTTATTCAGTTCGAGTGCTTTAGCCTTGTTGGTTTCTGTTTCCTCTCTCTCCAGTTTTATTTCATTAATTAATTGATCAAGTTCTTCTCTCTCCTTCTTCAGTTTCTCTCTGTAGTCTTCCATTCGTTGACTTTGTTCTTCTAGTTCTTTTCTCAACTTATCCAGTTTATTTCTCTCCTCCACTGCATTATTTAAACTGTCCTCCAAAATTAGCCATTGTTTGTTTATTTCAGCCTCTCTTTGATCAAGTAAAATCTTGTCAGTCATCACCTTATTTTTTACTTTATCTATTTCATCTTTGTCTTTGTGTATTTGTTGTTTCAGAATATCTAGTTCTTTCCTCATTGTCACAATATCTTCCTTCTCTATTATTGGCTCTTCTTTCAGCTTTTCTGTAACTGATATATCCAGTAATTTTCTCCCTTCATCTGTTGCCACCTTTTCCCAGACTACCTTTTCCTTGTGTTTTGTAATCTGCAGTTTCAGCTCCTCGTCTCTCCTCTGTAACTCCAACAATTTGCTTTCAATGTCATTTTTCTCTTTCTGAAGAAGGGCTCTCTTTTTCTCAATGTCTTCATGTTGCTCTGCAGTCATCTTCTCCAGTTCATCTCTTATTTTCTGAGATTCCCTAAGAACAATCTCATGTTGCTGTTTTTCTTTTTCTAGTTCTTTCATTGCTTGTTCCAGCTCTTTCCTGTCCATTCTGATCTTCTCCAGTGCATTCTTCATGTCCTCTGCTTCTCTCTTCATAGCTGACTGCAAATTCTCAAAAGCTCTTCTCTCATTCTCTAACTTTTGGACTTCAAGCCCTATCTGTTTATATTTGACTTCCAAGTTGTCTTTCATTTGTTGTAACTCATTCTTCAGATTGCTTGTAACATGCTTTTCGTTTTCCACATCTTTCTTCTC